>KZ111702.1:0-19108 GCA_002120315.1 Hypoxylon sp. CI-4A | reverse complement strand
TATTTATTATAAATTATAAAGTTTTTTTTTAATTTTATTATTTATTTAAATATTAAATAATTAAAAATAATATAAAGGGTTTTAATAATTGATATTTTATATAATATAATTATTTTTTTAAAAAATAATTTTAAAAAATAATAATAGATTTTTTAAAGAAAATAATTTTTTTATTAATGAATTTATTTATTAATTTTAATATAAAAAAAGATATAAGATTTATATTTATAATATATAAAAAAATGATTTTAAATATATTTATATAAATTATTAATAAAATTTTATTTTTATTATTATATTTTTTTATATAATTAATTATAATTTAAGTAAATAAATATAAAATAATATTAATATTAAATAATTAAATTAATTTAAGTTTAAATTATTTTTTTTTAATTTAAATATTTATTATATTTTTTTTTATATAAGGAGTAATATAATATTTATAAAGGAAAAAAATAATATTTAAGTTTTTAAAAAAAAGGTTTTTTTTTATATGTTTTTTAATGTTTTTAAATTTATATATAAATATTATATAAAATTATAATAATATTATTTAATTATTTTTCATTAATTAATGTTTTAAAAAAAATTAATATTTAATAAATTATTTAATTTATTATAATTAATATTTTTTTAATTTAAAATTAATAATAATTATATATAATTTTATTTCTAATAATATAATTAAAAGTAAAAAATAAATAAATAAATTTTTAAAGCTTATTTTTTAAAAATTAATAAAAAATAAAAAATAAAAATTATAAAAAAATTAAAATTAAAATTTATTAAAAAAAGTTATTTAAAATTTAATATTAATATTAATAAAAGTTAAAAAAAAAATATTTAAATTAATTTATTTATTATTTATTTATAAAATTCTATTTTAAAATTAATTATAATTTTAATATAAAATTATATTTTTCATTAAATTTAAAAATATTAAATTTTTTAAAAATATATTATTTTATATTAATTATTAAAAATCAAAGATTTAAAAAAAATGTTTTTCATTATTATTTAATTTAATATTATTATTAAATTATAAAATATTTTAATTAAATTATAACTTAAATTAATAAATTATTAATAATAATATTATTATAATTATATATTTTTTAAAAGAAATTATAAATATATTTCCTTAAAAATAAATGAATATATTAATTAATAAAATAATATATATAATGAATTAATTATAAATTTTATAAAATATAATATAATAAATAAATATTAAATTTAAAAAAATTAAAAATAAAATTAAAAAATGATTTTTTTTATATTAAAAATAAGTTTTTACATAAATTATTTATTTTATATTAATTAATATTATATTATAAAAATATGTTTATATTATTAATTAAAAAATTAAAAAATAAAAAGTTAAAAAATTAAATTTTAAGTGATAAATTTAATTAATAAATGAAAAATCAAAATAAATGAATAAATTTTATTTATATAATAAAAAAAAAGTATAAAATAAATGTATAAATTTAATAAAAAATTTAAAATATAATTAATTTTTAATTAATATATTAATTAAAAAAACGTTTTAAAAGAAAATAATGAATTATTTATATAAATAATTTAATAAAATTTAAATAATTATAATAATATAAAAATAAAAAATAAAATAAAAAAATAATTATAATAAATAATAAAAAATATTAGAAAAAAAGCTAAATAATTAAAAAAGAAAATTAGGTAAATTAATTTAAAAAAATCAAATATATAAAAAATTATATATTAATTATATTATAATTTTTAAAGCATTAAATTATTATTTAATTATTAAAGCTTTTATATATATTATAATTTTTTTAAATAATTAGGTTATTTTTTAATTAAAAAATATTAAGTTATTTTTTTATTATTTAAACTTAATTTAAAAATATTAATATATTATATATTATAAAAAGCATTATATTCTTTTTTATTTAACTTTAATATATTATATAATAAATAAATTAATATTTAATTTAATATTAAATATATAAATAAATTAAATAAATTTAAATATTATATAATATATAAAAAATTTTAAATTTATTAAAAAAATATATAAAAATAAATAAAAATATTAAATAAATATAATTATAATTATAATAAATAATTACATTTATAAATAAAATATATATAATATTTTTATATATTTATAATATATTAATTTTTTTAATATTATAAAAAAATTTTTATAATATATTAAATATAAAAAAATATATTTAATAAATTAATAATTATTATAAATGAAAATTTATAAAAATTTAATAAAATGTAAAATATAAAGCTTTTTTAAAAATATATTTAATTTAAAAAAATTAAGGTAATTTAATTTAATTATATAATTTAAAAATATCTTTATATAATATTTATATATTTTTTTTTAATTTATTTATTTATTTTACATTAAAGTTTTTTTAATTTTAATTATATTATATTTTTTAAACGAAAAAAATTATTTAATAATTTAATAAAAAATATAATATATTAAATTTTTTAAAGGTAATAATTATTTTTTTTTAACTTAAGTAATTTTTTTATTAAAAAAGTTTTATTATTTATAAATATATTATAATATTTATAAATTTTATAATAAACGATAATTTTTTTTTTATAATTTAAAGTTTTTTTTATTTTTTAATTTATAAATTAATGAAATTTATTAAAATATATTTAATATTTTAAATATTTATTTTAATATTATATTTTATATATAATATTAATATATTAATTATATTTTTAATTAATATGAGAATAAATAAATTTATTAAAAATAAAAAAATAATTAATTTATTATATTAATTAAATATTAAAATATATTATTAAAAATATTATAGAAAATTTAAAATAATAAATTTAAATGAAAATATTTTAATTATAATTATTAATTTAATTAAAGTATATATTAAAGTTAATTTTATTAAGTGTAAAAAAAGAATATTTAATATATTAACGATAAAAAAAGCGTATTTTAAATTTCTTTTAATTATTATTATTATTATTTGCTTAATTAATTTTAAGTATTTTAATAATTTATTAATTTAAGTTATTTAATAATAATTTTAAGTTAAAATAAATAAAAGTTATAATAATTATAATATTATTTAATTTCTTTTTTTAATGAAAATTAATATATTAAAAAAAAAGTTATTAATTATAATAATTTAATATTATAATATATATATATTATATTAAAAAATTATAAGATTTAAACTTTTTTTTAATATTTATTTTAATGAAAATAAATAATTTTAATTATATTAAATTAACTTTTTATATTAATTAAAATAATGTTTTATAGCGTAAAAAGGTTTTTAAAAATATATAATTTATTATATATTTATATTAAATGTATGAAAATTATAAAAAAAATTAAATTTTATAATTATTTAATATATTATTATAACGAAAAAAAAGCTAATAAAAAGAACTTATATAAATTATAAAATAATCCGTGTTTTACACACTTATAATAATAAACCTTAAAATAAAAATTAAATAATTTTTAATAAATAAAATAAAATAATTAAATTTATTTTAATAATAAAAAATAATAATGAAATTATAATATTTTATATTATATATATAAAAAGAAAATTAAATTATTTATTTTAAATATAAATTTAAGCTTAAAAAACGTATTAATTTTTATTTTATATAATAAAAAAACATTTATATTATATAATTTATATTATATAATATATATATATTTATTTATTTATTTATTTATTTATTTATTACTTTAAATATATATATATATATAAATTATTTTTATTTTATAATTTAACCTTTTTTCTTTATTTTTTATATTTATTTATTTTTTTAAACTTATTTATTAATTTTAAATTTTATTTTAATATTAAAATTTATTTAATTTTAATTTATTTTAATAATAAGTAAATGTTTTTTATATTATTTATTTTTATTTTATTATTTATAATTATTATTTCTATTAATATATTTTAATTTTCGTAACGATTATTAATTATATTTTAATTATATTTTTTATAAATTTTAATATTAATTTAAATCATTTTATAAATAATTTAAAAGCTTTTTTTATTTATTTATTTAATGTTTATTAAAGAATAATAAAAATTATATATTAATTAATTTATGTTTTAATTATAATAAAATTTGAATATTATTTCTTATATATTTAATTTAAAAATAATTTTATTTTAAGTAATAATAATATTTATTTATTATTTATTATTTAAATATATTTATTTTTTTATTAAATTAAATTTACGTAAACTTTCATATTTTTTATATTATTTTATATCGTTTTATATTATATTATATTAATATAAGATTTTTAAAAATAAATTATTATAAAATAAAGTTATTTAAAAATATTTATTTAAAATAATAAAAATAAAGGATAATATAAAAAAATTTAAAAAATTTAAAATATTTTTTATAGTTTTTATTAATTATATAATTATAAATAATAATATAAATAAATATAAAATTTTTTAATTTAAAATTTAAATATAAAATCATTTTTCATGATTTTTATTATTATTTAATTATTTTATTATTCTTTAAGTTTTTTTAATATTAATTATTTAATAATAAATAAAAAAGTTCTTTAAATTAATTAAATATTAAAATGATTTTAATGAAAATAAAAATAAATTTAATAATTTTAATAATGATTATTAAAATAATAATAATATATATTAAATAAAAAAAAAACCTAATAAAATAATAATTTTTATTAAAAAATTTATATTAATATTATTAAAAAAATAAAGAAATTTTTTTTTTTATAAATAATAAATTTATAAAAAATAATTATTTAATTAATAAATTATAACGAAATAATTAAAATGAAAAAATAATAATAAATAAATAAATAAATTTTTTTTAAAAAATAATTAAAAAATTAAAAAAAGTTTAAAAAAAGTTAATAATATTTTAATTATTTAATGAAAATTTTTAATAATATAAATAATAATAAATTTTTTAATATCTTTTAAATATTAAGAATTAAGTTATTTAAAAAATAAATTCTTTATATTTTTAATTATATTAAAATTAAAGCTTAAAACTTTTATAAATATTATTTTAAAATAAAATTAATTAAAATAAAAAAATCATATATATTATAATTTAATTATTTTTAAAAACTAATTTTTTAAAATAATTTTAAATTAAAGCATTTTATTTATATAAATAAATTATATTACGTTAAAATCAATTTAGCTCGCTTTTATTAATTTAAGCATTTATATTTATAAGATTTAAATATAAAAATATAAAATATTTTAATTTTAAATTATTATATTAAAAGAAAATTAATAAACTTTTTTAAATATTAAAAAAACGCTTTTAATTAAATTTAATACTTAATTAAATAAATTTATAATTTAAATTTAAAAAAATAATAAAAATAATTAATTAAATATTTAACTTTATAATTTACTTTTAATCGATGAAAAATTATATTTATTAAATAATTAAAAAGTATATATAAATTAAAAAATTTAAAAGCTTTTTTATTATATATTTATTAATATTTATTAATATTATTATAATTATAAATTAAATTAATTTTAAAAATAATTATTAAATAATTATTTAATAATTAAATAATATTATTTTTATAATATAATATATATTATTTTTATAATAAAACGTTAAAAAATAAAGTTTTAACGGCTTTTTATTATTTATAATTTATAATTTAAATGATTTTTAATCGTATAACTTAAAATATAATTATTAATTTAAAATTATATTTAATTTTTATATAAATATATAAAATAATTAAATATAATATATATTATTAAATAAATTAAATTATATATAATATATTTTATAAATTATTACGTAAATTATGATTTTAATATTCGTAAATTAATATAATTATAAAATTTAATAATTTTTTACGTTTTAAAGGTTAAAAATAACTTTATTTTTTAAATAGCTTTCGTATTTTTAAAATATATAATTTAAAATATATATAATAATTATAAAAAGAAAATAAAAAAAATCGTAAATTAAGTTACGTTTAAATTTAATCACTTTGAAATTTTTTATAATATTATAAAAGTTAAATTTTATAAAAAATTTAAATCGCGTTTTATAATTAATAAATTGTCGTTAATATTTTACTTTATATTAATAAATTATAAAAATAATATATACGATATTATAAAAATAATATTACTTTAATAATTATATTTTTAAAGCTTTCTTTAAATAAATTAATTATAATTTAAATTTAAAAATTTTAATAATAATTAATTAATTATTAAATCGCTCGTAAAAATTAAAAAAAAAATGAAATAAAAATTAATTATATATTTATTTAATAATTTATTATATAATTTAATATTATATTAAAAAAGTTATTTAATTAAATTTTATATAATTAATATAATATATTATTAATATAAAGTTATTTAATATAAAAAAATGAATATTATTAATCTTTAAAAATATTAATAATAAAAAGTTTTAAATTATTAAATAATTAAAAAAATTAAAAAAAAATAATTAATTTTATAAAATTTTAAAATTTACTTTAATTTATTAAAATAATGAAAAAATAAAATAATATTTTATATTTTTATTTTATATTAAATTTTAATATAAATTTAATGTAAAATCTTTTAAGTTTAAAAGCTTTAAATTTTTAAAAAAAGTTATTATAAAATAAAATGATTTAAAAACGCTCGTTTAAAGGGATAAAAATAAAAAATAACGTTAAAAAATATAAAGCTTTTAAAATATCTCACGTAATTTTCATCGATTATATAATTATAAATAATAACGTAAACGAGAATAATTTTTTCTTTTTTTTAAATTTAAATTTAAATATAAAATCATTTTATTTATTTATTTTATTTAATTATTAAATTACTTTATATTTAATATAATAAAAAATAATATAAAAATAATTATAATTAATTAAATATAATTTAAATAAAACTTATAAATAATATTAATTTAATAATAATAAAATCATTAAAACTTATTTATTAATAATTAATAAAATAATAATAATAATAAATATAAATAAAAATAATTAAAAAGAAAATTAAAAAAATAAAAATTATTAAAAAATCATTAATTTAAATTTTAACGTAAAAATTTATTAACAAAAATATTATATATATTAAAATTAAAAACACTTAATAAATTTTTTTTTTAAAACAACGAATAAAATAATTATATTAAATTAATAATTATAATTATACATTTTTTTATGAAAAAAAAACCAAAATTAAAAATTTAAAAAAATATTTTATTTTATAATAAATTTTTTAAAATTATAAAATATAATTTATAAATGAAAATAATAATTTATTTTTATATTAATATAATTATTTATTAAATTATAAATGAAATTAAAATATATATTAATATAAATAATTATATAAAAAAATTATATTAATTATTATTTTATAAAAAATATAAAATTATAAAAAATAAAATTAATAACTTTAATATTAAAAATTATTAAATAATTAAAAATATTTATTTATAATAATTATTATATATTATTAACGTTAATAAATTATTATAATATTATAATAAAATTTAAGTATATTTATATAATTATTAATAAAAATCTTTAAGTTAAAAATAATTTTATATTATTATTTTAAATAATATTAAAAAAAGAAAAAACTTATTTTTATTTTAATATAAATTAATGATAATATAATATAATTAAATTTATATAAAAAATCTTTTAATTATATAAATTTATAAAAATATATTTAAAAAAACTCAAATATTTATTATAATTTAAATATTAAATAATATATTATTTTTAAATAAAAAATTAATTTTATTTAATTTTACTTATATAAAAGATTATTATTATAATTATATAATATATAAATTCATTTTTTTATATAAAATATAAATTATATTATTAATATTTTTTTAAATAAAAAATCTTATAAAATCATTTATTTTATTTATATTAAAAAAATAATATATTATAATTATATATTAATTATAAAAATTTAAATGAATTAATAACGAAAAAAAAATTTCTTTAATATTTAAAGTTTTAAATATAATAATAAAAATAAAATATTTTTCTTAAAATTAATTTAAAAAATATATATTATAAAATTTAAATTAAAGAAATTAATATATGAAAACTAATGTTTTATATTTAATATAATTATTATAAATATTTAATTATATTATTTAATTTAATAAATATATTAATTATATTTTAAAATTATATTTATTAAAAATAATGATATTTTTTTAATAAAATCGTAAAATATAAAGCTTAAATAGGTTTTAATTATTTATAACTCGGAATTTAAATTAATATTTTTAATATAATATTAAACGTTAATATTATTTTAAAAATATTTTTAAATTTTATATAAATTTTAAAATTTTATTAATTAAAATATATATTTTTAAATAAATTTAAATATATATAATATATTTTATATATAATTACGTAAATTATATTTTAAATATTTATAAATTAATATAATTATAATATTTAATAATTTTTTATATTTAATAGCTTAAAAACTGTTTTTTTTTTTTCAAATAATTTTTATATTTTTAAAAAAAATATTAATTGAAAATATAATCTTAAATTTTTAGCTTTAAAAAAATCCTTAAAAATAAAAAATATCTTGAAAATTTTTTTTATAAAAAATAATTTATAAAATAATATAATTTAATTATTTATAAATAAAAAAAGAAAAGAAAATTATAATATTTATTAAAATTAAATAATTTATATATCGTAAAAAAAATAAAATTATAAATAAATACCTTATAAAATTCACTTATATTTAAATATTATAATAAATTTAATATTTATTTTAATTTTAATTTTTTAAATTTTTTTTATTTTTATATAAACTTATTTTTTAAAGCTATTAATATATATTTTATAAAATTTATATTTTTTTATTATAATATAAAATTTATTTAAATATATTAATAATAAATTTAAAAATTTATTACGTTTAATTATTATTTTTTAAATTTATATTATAATTATTATAAATATTATTTATAAAAATTATATTAAAAAAAATAAAATAAAAATAAAATATTTAAATAAACTTTTTTATAATTTTATAAATTATTATTATTATAATTATTATTTTAATAATTTTAATTTTTATCGTAATTATTATTTAATAATTTTTTCAATATTATTTTAATGTATTAATTTTTTATATTTAATATTATAAAATTAATTTTTAAAATTTTATAAATAATTTTAATTATTATTAAAATTTAATATATTTTTAATAATAATTAATATATAAATACCTTTAATTTTTATTTTTTTATTAAAATAACGTTAATAAAATTTAATTAATTTTAAATATTTTTTTAATAATTAATTTATAAATTTTAATAATAAAATTATTTTTTTAAACTTATATTTTATATATTATTAATTATTATTTATTATTAAATAATAAAATAAATATTTTTTAAATATAATTTAAATAAAACAAATAAATATACATTTAAATTTAATATTATATAATATATAAAATTATTAATTATATTAAAATTAAAGTTTTTTAATTCTAATTAAATAATTATATATATAAAATATATAAATAATTAAAAATTATATATTTTAAATTTTAAATTTTATATATATTTATATAAAACAATAATATTTATTAAATTTTAAATATTATTTATAATATTATTATTATAATATTATAAGGTATTTAAATAATTAAATAATAGTAAAAATAATTTAAAATAATTTTATATTTAAACTTTAATTTAAAGAAAAAAAAAGTTATTTCCGTTTATATTATTATTTATAATTATATAATTAATAAAAATTATATAAAATATTTTAAAAACTTTATATTTTTTAACGTTATTTTTTATTTTTATCGCTTTAAATAAGTGTTTTTAAATAATTTCACTTTATAATAACTTATTTTTAAGGTTTAAAGCTTTTAAGTTTTAAAAATTTTATAATTATTTTTTTTTTTTTAATAACGGATATTTTAACCGCGTATTTTCTCGCTTTAATTTTCTTTTATATTATTTTAAAAAATTTTCTTATTTTTTTATTTCTTATATTATTAAATTTTTCTTTTAATATTTATTATATATTTTTTTTCCATTTATTAATTATATTTAAAAGGTTAATTTTTTTATTTTATTAAATATTAAGTTTTATCTTTATTTTTTTCTTTATTTATTATTTTTTTTACTTTTTATTTTTTGTTTTTATTATTAAAATCCGATATTTATATATAATTATTTTTTTAAAAATTATCTCGAATTACTTAAAATTTTAATAATAAAATAAAAAAAATATTATATAATTTTTTATATTTATATAAAAGCGTAAATTAATATATTTAATTATTAATTATATTTAATATTTTAAAAAACTTAATAAACTTTATAATTAATTTTTAATTAACGTTTTTTAACTTTAAGTTTTTTATTAATAATTTTATAAAATTACTTTTATTAAATTATAAAAGCTAATATTTATAATTATAATATTTTATTTATAATTTTATAATATTTTTCTAATATTTTTTTATTTTAATTTTAATAATTTTAAGTTTTTTTATTTAATTAATTACTTTAAATATTTTTTTTTTAAAAATATTATTTTTAACGTTTATATTTATATTTAAATAATAGCTTATTAATATTATAAAAAAAAACTTTTTTATCGTTATATTTTTTATATTATTATAAGTAAATTTTATTTTATTTAAAACCATTATTTAATATATTTATTTATTTATAATAAAATATTTAAAATATAATTTTAATATTTAATTTATATATTTTATTTATTTATTTATTTATGAATAATAAGCGGTAAATAATTATTATTATATTTTTAAATAATAATAAAATTTTAATTAAAACTTATTTATAAATATATTTCTTTTATTAAATATTATATTATTTAATATATTATAATAAAAAAATATATATTTATATAATAATTTTATTAAGTTTTATGCTTTTATTTTTATAAAAATTAAGAAAAATATTATTATTTTAATATAATAATTTATTATAATTAAAATTACATTAATTTAATTATTTTTATAATATACGTAAAATAATTTTATTATAAAATTTATTAATAATTATTTTTAAGATTTTATTAAAATTAATTATAACTTTAATTTTTTATATAATTTATGTTTTATCGTTTTAATGCTTTAATAAATGTTATAATTTTTTATATATTCTTTAATTTTTTTATTTATATTTTTTTAATAATATTTTTTTATTATTAAATCTTTAATACGCTTAAACCTAAAATATCCCGTAAATAAATTATTATGATTTTATAATAATATTTTTTTTTAAACTTTTTTTTAAAAATATATAAATTTTATTTTAATATTATATTAAGTTATTTTTACTTAATAATTATATTATCTTTCGGTTTTTATTAATAAATTTTATAGCTTTTAATTTTTTTTTTAATTAAATTTTAATTTATAAATTATGCTTTTTTTAATAAATTTTTTAAAAGAAAAAATGTTTTTTTAAAATATATTATTTTTAATATAATTATTTTTTATATAATATATTTAAATATTAATTAAAAAGATTTAAGTTTTTTAATTTTAATATATTTAATTTAAATTTTAATTTTAATTCAATTTCATAAATTATATAAATTAATATTTATATTTATAAGTATTTTAATATTTAAATTTTATATTAAAATTAGCTTATTTTTTAAAAATAATAATTATATTTACTTTTATTATTAATCTTTTTTTTTTTCATAATTTAATTTTCGTAATAATAAGTTAATAAAATTATTTTTATCGCTTTTATGCTTAATTTTAAAATTATAAAATATTAAAAATATATATTATTATATTTATTTATTATTAAAATATAATTATTTTATAAATACTTATAAATTATAATAATTTAATAATATTTTAATTATATAAAATGTTTTTTATAAATATTATTTTTAATGTTTAAAATATTTAATAATTATTATTATTTTTTAATTTAATATATTATAATTTAATTTTAACTTTTTAAATTTTTATAATTAAAAAAATAATAAAATGATAATTTTTATTTTCATTTAATTATAATAAAATGTTTAATAAAATATATTTAAAAGCATTTATTTTAAATTATATTAATAATTTAAAGTTAAAATATCGTAATAAAAAAGCTTAATAAAAAGTTTTTTATAATTTTATAAAAGTTATAAATATTTTATTTTATAATTATATTACGTTAAGTTTTTTATTATTAATATTATTTTATAATAAATTATATTAAATATTTTTTAATAAACTTATAATTTTTATTATAAAATCTTAAAAATTATTATATATAATAATATAATTTAAGCTTTAATTATTTGCGAATTATTTTAATTTTAATAAAATTTATTATAATATTTTTAAAAAATAAAATATAATTTAAAAATTTTATATTATATTAATAAAATTAACATTTAAATAATTTTATATATAATTTATTTTTATGTAATTTTTAAAAAACTTTATTTAAATATTTTATATATATTTTATAGCTTTTTAAAAAAATTAAAATATCGTTAAAATATATAATATAAAATATATTTAAATATTTTTATAATATTTAATAAATATAATTTTAAAATATAATTAAAGCGTTTATTAGTTTAAATAATATAATTAAATATTTATAATAATCGTATTAAATACGGAATATTATTTTATTTAAATCTTTATAATTAACGTATAATTATAATAAATTATTTTTTTTTAATATAAATAAAATAAATGTTTTTATAAAGCTTATTAATTTTTAAATACGGCTTAATTTTAAGTTTTTATTAATATATTTACGTAATATATTTAATTTGTTTTTTATTAATAAATAAATAAAATTATACGAAATCGTTATATGTAAAAAAATATTAATAATATAATTTATATTTTTATACGGCGATAAAATATTTATATTATTATATTAATAAATATTTATATAATCGCGTAATTTCGATAATAAGTTTTTTATATAAATAAAATTAAATGAGATTTATTTCTTATTTAAAAATAATATATTATTTAATATTTAAATTACGATAAATATTTAAGCCTCGTTTTTATATATTTTCGTAAATTTATATAATTAAAAAATTTTTAATATAAATTTAATTATTTTATATTATTATCGGTTTATTTTAAAGTTAAAAATAATTTTTTATTTTTTTAATATTATTTAAAATAATAATATAAAATTATTTTCGATTTAAAAGTTTTTATTAATAATTATATAAACGCGCTTAAATTTTTATATAATGTTACGATAATTTATTAACGTTAATAATACGTAATAAATATTATAAATAAATATTTTTAATTAATTAATAGCTTTTAATATTAAAGTTATTAATTTTATTTTTTATAATTTTATATTTTTTATAAATTAATAATTAATGTAATTTATTTTTATATAATTATTTATATTAATATATGTTTTAATTTTATTTATTATTTAATAAATAATAATATTAATATAAAAATAAATTATTATTTTTATTTATAAATTACGTTTTAAAGTTTATAAAAGATTTATTATAAAATTAATTATTTTTTTTTATTTTTTATTTTTTTTAAAAAAAATTTTATTTTTATATTTTTTTTTATCGAAAAAAAAAAGCGTAATCGTAATCGTTTTTTATTATAATTATCCCGTTTATTTTTTTTATATAACGATTCGTAAAATATTTTTAATTTTAATATATATAATATCGTTTTCGGTTTTTTTTTTAATGAATTTTTGCGTTAAAATTTAAATCGGTAATTTTTTCGGTTATTTTTTTACTTATTTTTTTAATCGTTTTTTCGATTATTTCTTCGATTACGTTTATTATTATTATTTTATTAATTATTTTTAAGTAAATATTTATAATTATTTCATTATTTTTTATTAAAAATTTTATTATTATAAAATTAATATTATTTTCGTAAAAACGTTATTTATAAATTTTATTTAAATTAAGTTTAATTAATTATAATTATTTTTATATTAAATTTTATTTTTTTAATTTTATTTAAATAAAAATAAAATTTATATCGAAATTTAATATAAAACGAGAATATAAATTATTATTTTATTTATTCGTTATTTTAATATTTTAACGAATTAAAATAAATATCGAAATTTTATAAAAATTAATTATTAAATTATTTCGTTTTTTCTAATTATTTAACGATTCGAAATTTTTTATTATTAACGTTTTTAAAAATTAATAATATTTATTTTTTAAAAATAATTTAATTATTATATATATAATTTTTTTTATTTTAATTAATTTTTTTTAAAATAATATTTTTAAAAATTTCAAGTTTTATTTTTTATATAATTAAAAGTATAAAAAAATTATTTTTTATATAACTTAAATTTTTTTAATGTTTTTTAATACGTAAAATTTAAGTTTTTTAATTAATTTTCTTAAAATTAAAAGCTTTAATGAATTTTAAAAATTATAATATTATATATTTTTAAGTTTATTTTTTTTAAATTATTTTAAATTATTATTAGGTTTTTATTTTTTTTTAACGTTTAAAAAATCTTAAAAAATTATTATTATTTATATTATTAACTTTTTTTATTAATTAATTAAAATATTATTAAGTTTTTTTAATAATTTTTTTAAATAAAAGTTAATTTCATTTATTTATCTCGATTTTTTTATTTTAATTATTTTATTATAAGTTTATTAATTAAAGGATTTTTTTTATAAATTTATTATTTATAAAATTATCTTTTTTTTTAATAATATTAATATATTTTTTTAAAAAAATTATAATTTTAATGTTTATTTTTTTAATTATTTAACGTATATTATTATTATTTAAAAAATCATTATTTAAATTTTTAAATTTATTTTTATTTTTATTAAAATTATTTTAACGTATAATTAATTAAAGAACTTTTTTATAAATTATTAATTTTTAAAATATAATTATTATTAAATAATTAATATTAAAAAAAATTTAAAAATTATAAAATATTTAAATAATTAAATAATAGTAAAAATAATATAAAGTAATTTTATATTTAAATTTTAATTTAAAATTTTTTTTTTTTATTTATATAATTATTTATAATTATATAACCGATAAAAATTACGTGAAATATTTTAAAAATTTTATATTTTTTAACGTTATTTTTTATTTTTATTATTTTAAATAAATGTTTTTAAATAATTTTATTTTATAATAATTTATTTTTAAAATTTAAAGTTTTTAAGTTTTAAAAATTTTATAAATATTTATTTATTATATTATTATTAAATTAATTAATTAATAAAATAAAAATTTAATATATTTATTTTATATTATTATAAATATTTATTATATAATAAAATAAATTTTTAAAAAAAATTTAATCGTAAAAAATATAAAACATTATTTAATAAAAATAAACGGGGATTAATTAAAAGTAACATTATTTTTATAATACGGTATATGCTGTTTTTATAATAAAAGCTCGAAAAGCGGAGCTTCGGCGGCTTTTCGCCACTTATAATTCGCGATTTAAATGAACTTTAACCGCGTAACTTTAAAGATAATTATTAATTTAAAATCACCTTTAAATCTTTTATAAATTTGCAATTAAATTAATTATAACGGGCGCTTTTAAATAAATTAAATCGCATACGATGCATTTTAGATTTAATAGCGCAAATCGCGATTTAAAGATCCGTGGGCTGATATAAGCGTAAAACTTAGTAACTTTTTACGCTTCGAAGCTTAAAAACCGCTTTTTTTCTTAAATAGCTCCCGCGTTTCTAAGATATATAATTCGGAACATATATGATAATTACTGGAAGAAAATAAGGAAAATTATAACCTAAATTACATTTAAATTTAATCACATGTGAATTAATTATAATGTTATAAAGGTTAAATTTCATAAAAAGCTTAAATCGCGTTTTATAATTAACGAATTTTCGTTAAAGCCTCACTTTTTATTAATAAATTATAAAAATAACATATATAATATTATAAAAATAATATTATTTTTAATTAAATATTATAAAAGTTTTATTAAATAATAAATATATTATTATATAAAAACTTTTAATAATAAATATTAAACGTAATAAAATATAATTATTATTTTTTAATAATATAAAAAATTATATAAATAATATATTTTATTAAAAAATATATTATTAATAAAAACGATTATTAATATTAATTTAATAAAATAATAAAATAATAAATAAAATTAATTAATTTTTAATTAAATTTAAATATTATTAAATAAAAAATAAAAAATTATTTAAATAATATTATATTTAATAATATTATTAATAATTTAATAATAAAAATAATAAATATAAATTATAAATAATATTTAAAATAAAAAATAATAATATTATTAATAAAAATAATTATTTAATAATAATTATAATTAAATTTTAAAATATTTTAATTAAAATAAATAATAAAAAATTATAATATAAAAAAATATTTAAAATTAATATTTTTTTATAATATTATTATTTAAATTAAAATAATAAATATATAATTATAAATTAATATTTTTTTCGATTTAATAAAAAAATAATGTAATTAATTTAATTAATTATTTTTTAATTAAAATATTTATTTTATATAATTATTATATTTTATATTTTATTATTTAAATATAATAATTTTTTTAAAATTTATAATTATTTTTATTTATAATTATTAATTTTTATTTTATATTTAATATAAATATTAAATAAATTAATTTATATTAATTTTTTATTAAAATATTATTTATATTATTATTAATTAAAATTATATTATTTTAATAATAAAAGCTTAAAAATTAAATATTTAACGATTTTTCGTTATTTATAATTTATAATTTAAATGAATTTTAAATACGTAATTTTAAAAATAATTATTAATTTAAAATTATTTTTTAATTTTATATAAATTTATTATTTAATTAATTATAACGCGTTTTTTTAAATAAATTAAATTATATATAATATATTTTATAATTAATTACGTAAATTACGATTTAAATATATATTAATTAATATAAACGTAAAATTTAATAATTTTTCACGTTTTAAAAGCTTAAAATTATTTTTTTTTAAATAATTTTTATAATTTAAAAATATATAATTTAAAATATATATAATAATTATAAAAAAAATTTATTATTTAAATTATATTTAAATTTAAAAGCTTTTAAATTAATTATAATATTATAAAAATTAAATTTTATAAAAAACTTAAATTACGTTTTATAATTAATGAATTTTTATTAATATTTTATTTTTATTAATAAATTATAAAAATAATATTATTTATTAATTAAATTAAATTTATATTTTTTTATAAATTTATAATATTATTTTTAAATTATTTTAATAATTATTAAAATAATAATAATAATAAATTAAATAATAATAAAAAATTAATTTATAATTTATAAAATAATATTTATTTACGTATAATAATTTATTATAATTATAATAAAAATAATTTAATATTAATTTTATATAATAAAATTTTTTATATTATAAATAATCGTATTTATATTTATAATAAAAAAATATATATAAGAATTTAAATTTTAATAAATATTTATTATATAATTTATTATAAAAAATAATAATAAAAAAATTTAATTTTTTTAAAAATTAACGAATATAATTATTTTTATAACTTTAAAATAATTTAAATATTTTTTATATATAATTAAATTTTTATTAAATTTATTATAATTTTAAAAATCGAAAAAACGTATATAAATATTAAGATTTTAATAATTAATATTATAAATTATATAAATATTTTTCTATAATAAAAATCTTAAAAAATAATAATAAATTTTTAAATTAAATAATTACGTTTTTTTATTAATTTATTTATAAATTTAAAAATAAATAATAATATTAAATTATTATTATTAATAAAAAAAATGCTTTTAATAATTTATATATATATTATAAATATCATTTTTTTTATTATAATATTTTATAACGTAATTAATAATAATTTAAATAAAAATATATAAAAAAATATTAATATTAATAAATTAATAAAAAAATATTAATTAATTATATTAATTTAATAAAAAATCATTTTTTTCGGTTTAAATTAAAATTAAATTCGGCTTAATTTTTTTATTATTTTAAGTTTATTTTTTAATTTATAGAAAAACTTAAAATAATATTTTAACTTAAAAATTAATAAGTTTTTTTTTACATTTTTTTATATTTTTTAATATTTATTTATAAATAATATTAATAATATTTTATAACGTTATTTAATTATTTTCACGTAATATTAATTTTTAAAAAATTTATATTTAATAAATTTTTATTTTTTATTTATTTATAATTTTAAGCTTTAAATTTTTAATAATAATATAATATTTTTATAATTTTATAAAATATTTATAAAATTCTTTAATTTTTATATTAAATATTAAATCGTTATTAAATTAATATAATTTATAATCATAAAAATTATTATAAAATTATTATTTAAAATTAACTTATTAATTTTTTAAATCGTATTTTTATTTTAAAATAATATTATAAAACTTTTAATATTAAAAATAAAAATATTATATCGTAATATATTAATTTTTTTTAATAATTTCTAATAATTAAATTTAAATATATATTAATATAAGTTTTATTAATATAAATAAATTAAAATTATAAATAATTAATTTTAATTTTTAATATTTATAATATTAAAAAAATTGAATTTTTTTTTTAATTATTAATATATTAATATATTTAATATAATATTATTTACGTTTTAAAATTTTTAATATTCATTAATATTAATTATAAAAAAATGTTATAATAAAAACTTTTTTTTATTTTTATTTATAAATATAAAATTTATTATTATATTAATATATTAAACGTTATAAAATAAAAATTATAATATTAAATAAAATAATTATTATTTTATTTTATAATATATTAAAAATATTTTTAATAAATAATAATTTATTAATAAAATTTAATAAAATTAACCTTATTTTTTTAAAAATAAATAAAATAAATAAAATAAATAAAATAAATAAAATAAATAAAATAAATAAAATAAATAAAATAAATAAAATAAATAAAATAAATAAA
>KZ111701.1:0-19373 GCA_002120315.1 Hypoxylon sp. CI-4A | reverse complement strand
TTTAAAATAAAATTATAAATATTTTTATTTTTAAATAATATTAATAATAATATTATTTTTATAAATTAATTAATTAATAATATTATTAAAATAAAATTTAAATTAATTTATATATTTTAATAATAATAAAAATAATATATTTATTTTTATAATAAAAAATTTTATTTTATTAAAAAAAATATTAATAATAATTTTATTAATATAAATAATATTTATTTTTTTATAAAAATAATAAATTAATTTTTAAATTATTTTAAGGAAAAAAAGCATTATAATAATATTAAGAAATTTAATTAAATAAATAAATAATAATTATAAATATATAATTATTATTATTAAAATTTAATATTAAAATAATTATTTTATATTTAAAATAATTAAATTTTTATTTTAAGTTTTAAAGCTTTTTATAATTTATTAAAAAAATTATATAATTTTTCTTAAAAAAATCTTATTTATTTTTCTATTTCGTTTTTATTTAAAATATTTAATAAATTAATATTCTTTTTTTTTATATATTTAATAATAATATTTTTATTTTTTTATAAAATATTTTAAATTATATTTATTTCTCTTATTAATTTTATAATATTTATAATTAATATAATAAATATATTTATTTTTATTATATATTATAATATTTTTTTAAAAATTTTATAAGTTTTAATAGAGGTTTAAAATTTATTTACTAAGTTTTTAAATCTTATAATTAATTTAAAAAAAATATATTAAAATTAAAAAATAATTTAATAAACGTAATAAATAATAATAATAAGTTATTATTTATTATAAAAATTAAAATCTAAAATTTATTAATATAATAAAAACTTATTTATTATAATTTAAAATATTATTAAATTTAATTTTTTTTTTCATTTTATTTATTAATTTTAATTAAAAAAAAATAATAAAAATTTAATTTCAATAATATTAAATTTAATTTTTTTTTATATTAAAATATTATTTTATAATTAAATATATA
This sequence comes from Hypoxylon sp. CI-4A, assembly GCA_002120315.1. Lineage (NCBI taxonomy): Eukaryota > Fungi > Ascomycota > Sordariomycetes > Xylariales > Hypoxylaceae > Hypoxylon > Hypoxylon sp. CI-4A. Next base: position 18,391 of record KZ111701.1, on the reverse strand, counting down.
TTTATAAAATATTAATATTATAAAATTCTTAAAAAAATCAAATAATAATTTATTTAATAAAAATTATAGAAAATATAATATGAAATTAAGTTTTTATATTTTTATAATTAAATAAATATTTTTAAAAAAAAACTTATATTTTAAAATATTATATATTTTTTTATATATAATTATTTTTATTATTTTAAGCTTTTTTTTAAAATAATTTATAATAATTAAAAAATATATTTTATTTAAAATATAAATAAAAAAATATTTTTTTTTTTTTAATTACTAATAAATATAAAAGTTTATTCCCTTTAATTATTAATTTATAAATATAATAAAATCGTTTAAATTTTTTTTTAAAATATCCGATTTATTAATTTCTTTTTTTAAGTTTATTATTTAATAATATTATTAATATTATTAATAAATCATTTAATAATAATTTAAAAAATTTAAATATATTTTTTAATATTAATTAATTAAATTATTTTCTTTAATTTTACTTATAATTTAATTTAAAATTATACTTTTATTAAAATACTTAATAATTAAGTTTTTTTTAAAAGATTTATTTAAAATATTATTAAAAAAAAGCAGTAAAAAAAAAGCGGTAAAAACATAATAAAAATTATTAAATAATAATTAAAAATAAAATTCTTTGTAATTAAATAAATAATAAATTATAAAATATAATTAATAAATTTTTATTTAAAAAAAAACAAATTAAATAAATTATATATAAAATAAAAATTTATTAATAAAAATATTTATAAAAAAATTAAGATTATTTTTTTAAGATTATTTTATTAATTAATATTTATAAATTATAAATAATTAATTAATATAATATAATATATATATAAATAAATATTTATATATTAAAATAAATAAATATTTTATTATATTAATATATTTTATAACATTAATTATAATTATTTTAATATATTTTTTAAATTTATAATTATAAATTTTTAAAATCGCTTTTAATATTTATTTATCATTTTTTAAAATATTTATACATATATTATATTTTTATTTATAAATTTAAATTTCATAAATATAAAAAATATTTAAATTAACTTTTATTTAATTATTATAATGATAATAAAATTTAAATTATTAATAAAAATTAAAATTTACTTAATTATAAATATTATTAATTTTCATAATTTATTTATATTTTTTATAATAATTAAATTATTTTTTATAATTTAAAATTTTTTAATTATTATATAATATATAAATAAATTAAAAAAAAATCTTATAAATAATAAATTTAAACTTTAATATATAAATAAATATTTAAATAAATTATATAATAAAATAAAGCAATAATTAATTATAAAAAAAATAAAAAAAATAAAAAAAATAATTAAAAAATAAAATATTAATATTATTTATATTATTATAATAAAATTTTTAAAAAAATTATTATAATAATAATTTTCTTTAATTTTATTAATTTATATTATTATTATTTAATAATATTAATTAATATTAATAAATATATATATATAAAATAATAATAATAAAAATAAATAATAATAAAATTAATATATTAAAATATTTAAAATATAATTAAAATAAAATATATTATTTATATAAAATTTATAATATCGTTTTTTAAAAAAAATCATAAAAAATAATTTAATAATTATATATTAAACATTTATAATTAAATATTTTATAATAATTAATAAATTAATTTTTATAAAAAAAAAATTTTTAATTATAAAAAAACGATGTTATAAATTTCATTTATAATAAATTTTTTATATATTATATAAGCAAATTTAAACTTAAGAATTATATGAAATTATTTAAAAATTTATATAATAAAAAAATAATAAAATTTACTTAAAAAATAAATTAATATATAAATATAAATAAGTAATTAAATTAATAATTAAATTAAAATTTAATTAATTTTTAAATCGTTAATTATATAAGTAAATTATAATTTAAATTACTTTTAAATTTTTCTTTTAAATATATTTATAAATCATTAAATAATAAATTAAATAAATAATTAAATAAGTTTTAAAATAATTATTTAATTATATTTATAATCGTAAAATCATTAATTAAATCGTTAATTAAATAATTAATTAAATAACTCATTAAATAATTATTAAAATAATAATTAAAATAATTATTATTAATCGTAATAACGTAATTAATAATAATTAAAATAAACGTTTATTATAATTAATAATTTAAAAGCTTAATTTTAAAATATAATTTTATATTAAAGTATTTTATATAAATATATTATATTATTTATTTTTAATTTATAATTTATTTTATTTTATTTTACTTTTAAATATTTATGAAATTTTTTTTATTAAATTATTATTATTTTTATATCGTTATTTTTAAAAAAATCATATTTTTTATATATTTTAACTTTTATTATTATTATTATTTTAAAACGTTTTTCATTTTTTATTAAGTTATTTTTCTTTTTCTTTTTTATTTTATTATTATTTTATATATTATTTATTAATATTATTATAAAGCAAATAAAATAAAATTTATAATATTTTTTATATTTAAAAATAATATTTTTTATATTTAAAAATAATATTTTTTATATTTAAAAATAATATTTGTTTTATTATTATAATTTCTATTTTTATTATTTTAATATATAATTTTTTTATTATTAAATAAATAATATTAAACTTTTAAATTCTTAAGCTTATTATTTATATTTTTCTTATTATTAACACATTTTTTTTTAAAAATTATTATTTTTACCTCTTAATAAAATTTAATAAACTTATTTAAAATATTTAATTATTTTTTATGCTTTTTTATACTTTTTTAATTTTCTTACAAATATATTATAAAACTTTTATTTAGTTTTAATTTAAATAATATAAATAACGCATTTAAAAAAATCATTTATATGAATTTTATAAAAATATATTTATTTTTAATATTATATATTTTTCAAGTTTATTATTTATAAAATAATAAATTTTTTTATATATATTTTTTCAATTATTAATGTGAAAAACATACATTATTATTATATATCTTTTACTTTATTTTATTTTTAAAATAAATATTATATTTTTATTATTTTATATTTTATAAAAATTTATGTATAATAATATTATATTTATAATTTTACATATTTTATTTAATTTTTTCTTTATATAATTTTTCTTTATTTTATTTATTTAAAATTAGTTTTATATTTTTATAAATATTTAATATATTTAATTAATTTTAATTCGCATTAATATTATTTAATATATTAAGTTTTAAATAAATATTTTATTTTAAAATAATTAAAATATTAATTTCAAATATTTTATTAATATTAATTAAATATTAAGAAAATTATTATAAAAGAACTTTTAATGAAAAAAATTAAGAATTATTATATATCATTTTATAATAAATATTTATTAATTTATTAATAATTTTTTATTATATTATAATATATTTTTATTAACGCTTAAATATTTTAAATTTTATAAATAATATATTTAATAAAAAAACATTTAATTTTAAATTTATTTTATTTAATTTCGGAATAAATTTTATAATTAAATATAAATATTTTTTATTAATTAAATTTATATATTATTAAATAATAAATAATAAATTATTTATATTAAATAAAATTTTATTTTATTATTTAAAGTTAAAACGTTTAATAATTTTAAATATTTTATTATATATTTTAAATATTTAATATTAATAAAAAATTAAAATCTTATTAATAAATTTAATAAAATTACTTTAATTAAACGTAATTTAATTATTATATTAAATTTAATAATTATTATTAAAAAAATCACTTTAATTATATATTTAAATTCATTAATTAAGTAATTTTATTATTACGTTATTATTTAAAAAAATTTAAATTTTTTTTATTTTAATTATATATTATTTCATTAATTATTTTTTATTATTTATATATAATAATATTTAATAATTAAATTAATTAATATTACTTTTATTTTATAATATTATTTATTATTAAATAAATATTATTTAAAAATTCATTTAATTATATTTTTTATTAAACGTTTTTTATTATTATTTTTTTATTATATTTAAACCTGTTTTTTAAATCATTAAAATCGTATATTATTTATTTTTAAAAGCTTTTTTTAATTAATTATTCCTATATATTTTTTAAGTTTTTATCCCTTTATTATATCATTTTATATCTTTTTATTTTTAAGATTTTTACTTTTTTTATCCTTTTATAAAAAACTTTTTTTTATAACTAATTTTATATATTTTAAATTAAAAAAAATTATAAAATTTTTTTATGAAATTATTATAAGGATTTTAAAATTAAAAAATTATTAATTTACCGTTTATTATTTTAATTTTTCTTTTATTATAATATTAACCTTTTTTTTTATTTAATTTATATTTTCTTTTTTAATTTATAAAGTTTTTTAATACTTCATTTTTCACATTATTTTTTTATTTATTAATAATCATTTATATTTTATTATTTATAATTAATATAAATCATTTTATTTTATTAAATTATTATTTCATTAAAAATATTTATTAATTATTTATTTTATTTCATTTTAATTTATTAATAAAAGATATTATTTATATTTTTATATATTAAATTATATATTTTATAAATAAAAAATTTAAATTAATTTCAATTTTTTTAATTATTATTTATAATAATTAAACGTTATAATAATATTTATATTAATATTTAATATATTAAATAATTAAAACTTTTAATAATTTTAAAAATTTATTATTTTATAATATAATTTCTTTATTTTAAATCTTAATATTAAATAATATTTTAATATTTAAAATATTATATTTTTATATATTTTATATAAAGATTTTCTATTTTTTTCCTTATAATTATATTATTAAAATTTATTTTATTTTTAAATGCTTATCTTTAATTTTTACTTTTAATATAAATTACTTTTTTTTAGAAAATTAATTTATAATTCTTTTTATTAATATATTATTTAATTTATTTTACTTATAAATTTTAACATTTATTATTACATTTTATTATAATATAATAATTTAAATATTAAAAATATAATAAAAATCTAATTATTAAAACTTAATTAATAAATAATAAATAATAATTATAATAAATTAATTATTTTAATTATTATTAATAAAATTTATTATAATAAAATATTTACTTTAAAATTTATATAAATAATTAATTTATTTTAATTTATTTTAATATATTATTAATATAATAAATGTATTAATTAATTTAAAATTATAATATCCCGTTTTTAAAAATTTATATATATCGATAATATATTATTTAAAATAAAATAATAAATATATAAAAAATATATATATTTTTAATATAAAACTTAAAAGTTTTATATTGTTTTTTTAATTTTTAAAAAATAATAATCTCATAAAAAAACTAAAGTTTATTAATGATTTTAATTTTCATTAATTTAAACTTAAATTACCGTTTTTTAAAAATAAATAAATTTTTTTTAAAAAATCATAAGAATTTAATTTTATTAAATTAATATTAATGCTTTATATTTAAAAATTAAATTATTTTATTTAAATATTTAATTATTAATTTAAATTTAATATATTTTTAAATTAAATTTTCTACTTTATTTAATTTATAACGCTTAAAATAATAAATTATTTATTTTTTAACATTTATAATAATATGATTTATAACTTAAAAAATTTAAATATATAATTTTTTTTTTTATAAATATTAAATTTATTATTAATAAAAACGTATATAAATATAAAGAAAAAAAATTCTTAATAAATAATATTAAGTTTATATTAAAAATATAAAGTGATATTTAAATATTAATTATAAATATAATAATATTATTTTTAAATTTAATGAATTATAAATATCGAAAATATTTTCTAATTATAATAATTATAAAAATAAAAATAATATTTAATTTAAATGTTAAAAAAGTTTAAATATTTTATATTTTATTTTTTTAATTAAATATAATTATAATAATATTATAATAATTAATATTAACATTTACGTAAAATAATATTAAAAATATATAAATAATTTTTTTTAAAAAAATTAAAATATAATAAAAATTTTAAATTAAAATATTATAAAAAATCTATAAAAAAATATTACTTTTATAATTTTTTATTCATAAATCTTTAAATTTTTAACTTTTTATTATTTATTAATTTTTTATTTTTATTTTACACCTTATTTTTTTAAATTTATTATTATTATTATTTATTTTTCAAATAATTGTTTATTAATATCTGATATTTTATAATATTTTAAAAACTTTTTTTTATTTTATATTTTTAATATTTAAAAGTTTTTTTTTATTTTATACCTTAATTTTTTAAAATTATTATTATTAACGTTTAATTTTTAAATAATGACTTATTAATATTTATATAAATAATTTTATTTATATTATATAAAATTATATTAAATTATTTTATTATATTTTTATTTATTAATTAAATATTTATATTTATTATAATTTTTATATATAAATATTATATATTTTTTATTATATTTTCTCATTTATTTATTTTTAATATTTAATTATAATAATAATAATAAATTTAAAAAAGATTTATAATTTTTATAATTTAAATATATATAAAATCCCTTTAAATTTTAATGTTATTTATTTTTTTATTTCTTATTTTTCTTATTTCAATATTAATATTTTAAAATATAATATTATATATTAAATTTTATTAAAAATAATTATTAATTATAATATATTATTTTAAAATATTATAATTATAAAAGGATATTATTTATTATTTTAAATAAAATAATTAAATTATTATTATTATTATTTATATTATATAATATTAATATTAAAAACCTTTAAAATTATTTTTATATAAAATTTAATATAATTATAAATATTATATATTATATATTTTATATTAAAATATAAGAATAATATATTTAATAAATTAATTTTATTTATTTATTATCATTAATTTTTTATAATTATATATATTTAATGTATATTATAAAAATAAAATTATATATATATGCTTTATAATATATAAATAAATAAACACTTTATATATTTTTTAAAATAATTTATTAATTTTATAAATAAAAAATTTTATTTTACAAATAATATAAAATTATTTTTCATATATATTATTACTTGTTTTTATAAATTATATCTATTATTTATTAAACTTTTAAAATTATATTAAATTTAAATATTATAATTTTTATAATAAAATCATTTATTAATTAAACTTTTATATTTTTACTTTATATTTTAATTTTTTTTATTAAATTTTAATTATAACTTATTTTAAATTTAATTTTTTTAAAAATTTTATATTATTATTTTAATTTTAAATTTAAATGTTATTAAAATTCTCTTTATTTTAAAATATAATTAAATAAACCTTTTTTTTTTTTACTTTTTAATTTATTTTTTATTATAAATATTAATGAACTTTTCTTTAATTAATATTTTCAAATATTATTAAATTAGTTTTTATTTTATTTTTTATATAATTATTAATGCTTTTTTAATATTAAATAAAAAACCCTTATTTTTATAATTTTTTTTTTATTTTTTTTTCATAATATCTTATAATATTATTTTTATTTTTAAGGAATAAAATTTATTAAATATAAATAATGCCTTTAATATTAATGATATTAAAAATATTATATTATTTAATAATATTTTATAAAATATAAAAAATAATTTTAATATTTACAAAAATATTTTTTTAAATTTATAAGTTTAAAACATAAAGCATTTTATATTTTAAATTTTTAAAATTATATTTAAAATTTAAATTTTATTTAATTAGAATAAAATTAAATATACTTTAAATAATATATTATAAATAATATTTAAATAATGTTTTAAAATTTATTTTTTAATTATTTATTTAAAGAAATATATTATTTATTTTAATTAAAATAAATTATTATATTATTTTAATTATATTAATTATTATGTTATTTTAATTATATTAATTATTTTTTTTATAATTTAAAGTTTATTTAAATTTATGATTTTTATTTTATTTTTATAAACATTTTTTTTAATAAAAATTAAAGAATTTAATTAATTTAAAAACAGTTTTTAATTATTAATTATTTATTAAAATTAATCATTAAATTTATTTAAATTTAATAAATAATAAATTAAATAATTTAATATATTAAAACATTAAAAAATATATTATTATTATTATTAATAATATTAATAATAATATTATTATATTAATATTATTATTATTATATTTTTTAATTTTATTAAAAATATTTTTAAAAATATATATATTATTTAATGTTTTTTTAATAAATATATTTTTAAAGATTTATAAAAAATGTTTAAATTAAATAAATTATAAATATAAAAAATATTTATATAATATAAAAAAAATAATCACTTATATTTTAACATTTTTATTAATTATAATTTTTAAAATTATTAAAATATTAATAATAATTAAATTCTTTTTTTAAAAATATTACTTTATTTATTTAAACGATATATTATGCTTAAACTTTAAAAAAATTTAAGGTAAATTAATAAAAAAATTAATAAATATTATATAAATATTATATAAATTTTTTTTTAAATTATATAATTAACTTAAATTTTTTTAATTTTTTTAATTAAATGTATTTTTTAAAAAAAACTTATATCTTATATTTTATTAAATTTTTATTATATAAAAAATATATTATAAATTTATATTAATTTATTTTTTAAGCTAATTTTATCGTTTTTTTATTATATAAATCTTTAAATAACTTTAAATAATCCCCGGGTTTAAATTTACTTATATAATACACGAAAAACTCGCCGTAAACGAAATTTATAACATCGTTTTTTTATAATAAAAAAAATAAAATAAAAAAATCATAAAAAATAATTTAATAATTATATTAAACATTTATAATTAAATATTTTATAATAATTCATAAATTATTTTTTATGTTTTTTATTTTTAGGTTTATTTTCATTATAAAAAAACGATATTATAAATTTTAATATAAATGCTTTATTAAAAAAGTTTAAAAATATTATAATAAGGTTTAAAAAATATGAATAAATAATAAAAATTAAAAAAAAAACACGGCGAAATAAAATTATTTATTTTAATAATAAATTAATTTAATAATTTAATAATTTTAATTTACATTTAAATTATTTTTTTAATTAATTATAATAATAAAATTAAATTATTTAATAACTTTTAAAATAAATTTTAAAATAATTAATAAATTAATTTTAATTAAATATTAATATTAAATTTAAATTTTATTAATAAAAATCTTTTAATTTTTTAAGGTAATTTATTAAATGCTTTTTAAGTTTTTATATATTATTTTAAAATAAATAATTTTTTATTTAATTAAATATTAAATAATATTTTTAATTTATTACGAATTTAAATTTTTTTTTTAAATTATTTAATTTTAATAAAATTATTTAATAATATATTTTTTAATGTTAATTTTAATAAAAAAATATTAAAAATTAAATAAATTTATTTATTTTTTAATAATATTAATTAATAATTAATAAAAAATTATTTTATTAATTTTATATAATTTTAATGTTTTAAATTTTAATTTAAAGCTTTTTTAAAGTGAATGTTTATTTTTATTAGAATAAATATATTTTATTTTTTTTATTAAAATTAATTTTCAAATTTTTTATTTATTATAATATTAATTATAAAATAATTAAATATATTTATATTTATTTAATAAATATATATATTATAATTAATTTTATTATATTTATTATATCATTATTAATTTATTATAATTTTTTAAACCTTTTTTTTTTTAATTTTATTATATTATTATTATTATTTTTAATTTATAAAACCTATTTTTTATTTTATGTTATTTATTAAAAACGTGATTAGTTTTTTAAAAATAAATTGTTTTTTTTAAAAAAAAATAACTTTATATATTAATATAATATTAATTTTTATAAGTTAATTATAAGTATTAATAATATTTATTAATAAATTATTTTAATGTTTTTTATTTTAAGTGATTTTAAATTAAAACATTTTACTTATATAAGGGAATTATATTACGTTAAAGTAAATTATATTTACTTTTATTAATTTAAACATTTATATTTATAAATTTTAAATGTAAAAATATAAAGTGTTTTAATTTAAAGCTAATTTATTAAAAAAAAGCTTATAAGCCTTTTTAAATATTAAAAAAACGCTTATATTTAAATTTGAAATTTAATTAAAAAAATTCATAATTTAAATTTAAAAGAATAAAAAGTATATTTAATTATATATTTAATTTCAAAATTTATTTTTAATCGATTTAAAATTATAATTATTCAATAATTAAAAAGTGTATTTTAATTAAAAATGCTTAAAAGCTTTTTTTTTATATTTTTATTAATATTTATTAATATTATAATAATTATAAAATAAATTAATTTTAAAAATAATCATTAAATAATTCTTTAATAATTATATATTCGAAAGCTTTTTTTTTCGTAAATTATTACGATTTAAATAAATATAATTATAATTTAAATTTAAAGCTTTTAATAATAATTAATTAATAATTAAATTACGTAAGAACATTAAAAAAATTAAATGAAAATTAATGATTTAATAAATTATTTAAAAAGCTATTTAATTAAATTTAATTAAATTAATTATTTTAAAATATATAAAGGTAAAAAAAACCCGGAAAACCTTAAATTAATAACGTAAAAATTTATTACTTTAATTCTTTTTAATTTAATTAATTTAAATCTTATATAATTAAAGCGGTATATTATTAATTTAAAGCCACTTAAAATAAAATGCTTTTTAATTTTACTTTTAATACAATTAAATTAAAATTTAATTTTTTAAATATTTCTTAATATTTTATTTTTTTAAAACATAAAATTCATATTAAGGTTTAAATTTAATATATAAGTTTTTTTAGGAATTAAAAGGTTAAAAATAATAGTTTTTAAATTAAAAAAAACTAATTTAATACTTTAAAATTTAAATCGAATATTATTTTTAATTATTATAACTTTAAAATCTTTTATAAAATTAGCTAAAAAAAATTATTTACGATATAAATTTAATATTAAAATATAAGATTTTTAATATAATTATTATAAGCGTATTTTAATATTTGAAAATATATAAAATTATATAATTAAAGCTAATAAAATATATAAATTAATATATAAAAAATAATAATATGATTTTTTTAATAATATTTTTTAAATTTTATTAAATAATAGCTTTTATAATTATTAAAAATTAAAAAACGTTTTATGTTTTTTAATTATAATTTTATATATTTATTAAAGTGTTTAATAAATTTAATATTAATTTTATTTATTATTTATTTATTATTTAATTTATAAATTTAAATGTTAAATAATAATAAAAAATTATAATATTATAATATAAAATAAACTTTAATAATAAAAATAATAAATAATAAAATAATTTAATTTATAATATTAAATATTTAAATAATTATAAATCTTTTTTAATTATTTTATTAAGCTTAATAAGATTATTTATATTATTTAATATTAATAATTATTATATTTATTATAAATTTTATTTTATTAAAATTATATATATTATTTTTAACGAGATTATATTTTATAATTATATTTATAATTAATTAAAATTATTTATAATATATAATTAAAATTTTATAAAAAGTTTTTTAATAATTAATTTAATAAAAAAATATGTTTTAAATTCTTTATAATAATTAATAAAATTTATGATTTAATTTTTCTTAATTTTAAGTGTGTTATATTTACGTAATAAAATATTAGTTATTTCTTAAATATATTAAACTTAAAAATTAAAAAAAAAAAGATTTTTTAATTTAAAAAGTTAAAATTATCTTCGATTTATTTGATTTAAGCGTTATTATAAATTAATTATATTTTATTTAAATAAAATGAAATAAATTAAATTAATATTAAAATCGAGAAAAATATTTAAATATTTTAAAGATTTAATTATTTTATAATTAACGTTATTAATATATTATTTTATATTATAAAATATTAATTTTTTTATAAATATTTTTATTAAATAAAATATTATTAATAATTTAAATTAAAAATAATAATTTTATTTAATTATTTTATTAACAATTTACGTAATTACGAAAATATTATTTTAATATTTAATTTAATTTTTTTTCTTTATTTATTTAAAAATATATTATTATAAATATTTTTTATTTAATTTTTATTCTTTTAATTAAGGTAATTTAAAATTCGTTTATAAATATTTTATTATAATTAAAGATGATTTTTTCCGGAAATTTATATTTAACGATATATTTTTTTAAAAATAATTATATTAATTATTTTTAATAAATAAAAAATAAATAAATTTTATAAATTTATTTATAATTATTTATATATTATTATATATTACTTTAAAAATTAATTTTATTATAAAATTTTAAGTATTAATAAATTATATTTATTTAAATATTAAAATAAATTATAAAATATTTTAAAATTTATTTTTTATTATTTTAAGTTTATTATAAATATTATATTTTAAAATTATTAATTTAATAGTTTTTCGTAACTTAAAAATATTATAATTAATTTTAATTTATATAATTATTTTATAATTTTTTTAATGTTTTAATAAATTATATTTATGAATTTAAATTATTATTTTTTATTAAAAAGTTTTAAAGATATATTATTTTCTTTTATATAATAATATTCTTTATTTTTTAAAAAATAAAACTTGTTTTTTATCCGTTATATTTTTTTAACATTATTATAATTTATTATTATTAATAATTATTTAAGTTATATTAAATAATTCGTTTAAATTATTAATAAATATAATTTTTTTAAAATTAATTTTTATTTATAATTATGTAATTATTTTAATACATTAATTTATATATTTTTTTTACCTTTAATATAATAAATATTAAAATAATATACGTTAAGTTTTTTTATTATTATTATTAATATAATAATAAGTTTTTATTAATTTTAATTATTTATAAGTTTTTATAATTAAAATAAACGATAATAAGTTTTTTATTATTAATTAAATAAGATTTTTAATATTTAAATATTTTAAAAATTATAAATAACTTTTTATCGTATATAAGGTAATTTATTTTAACATTTAAAAAAACTTTAAAATAATAAACTATTAAGTATTATTATTAATTATTTTCTAATTATTTTAATGTTTTTTTAATAATAAAATTTAATACATTAATATAAATATATTTTTTTTTAAAAAGGTTAAAAAAACCATAAATAAAATTATTAATAATAAATCTTTTTAATCTTTTAAATACCTGTTAAACTTCTAAAATTTATTAATATAGTTATTAATTTTTATAAATAATGTTTATTATAAGTTTAATAATACGTTTAAAATCTTTAATTAAATTTTAAATAAAATTCGTAAAATCATAAAATAATTATATATTTTTAATGTTAGTTAATATTATTTATTTACGTATTTATAAAATCTTATTATTTTATATTTTAATATATTTAAAAATAATAATAAACCTTAAATATTTAATTTTTTTAAATTTTTATTAACATTTTTTAAGATTTATAATAATTTTATTTTTCTTAAAAATCTTTAAAATATTACATTTATTTTTTAAAAATTTCTTATAAGTTTAAAAATAAATTAAAATATTATTAATACATATAAATATAAAGTCATTAATATATTTTTATAAATGTATTATTATTATATATTAAAAAGTTATTAAAGCATTAATTAAGCTTTATAATATAACTTAATATTTAAAATATTCGTAAAACGTTTTAAAAGCGATTTTTTATTTCTTTTTTTCTATTATTTAAATTTTATAATATTTATTTAAAATATTTAAAACGTTAAATCACTTTATTTTATTAGCATATTTTTTACGCTTTTTAATAATAATAAAAAATATCTATTTTTAATTATAATTTTATTTAATATTTAATAATTATTAATCATTTAATAAATAGGTTTTTTATTTTTATTTTTTTTTAAATTCCGTTAAAATTTAGCTTAAGTATTATTATAATAAAATACTTTACTAATAATTTAAATTCGCAAATAAATTTTTAATTAAATTTTTTATTAATTTATTTACGTAGCGTTTTTTACTTATATATTCTTAAATAATACGCTTATTTAAAATATAATTAATATTTTTTTAAAAGTATATAATAATTATATATTATATAATTAAATAATTTAATTTTAATTAATTTTTCTTTTTAAAAAATAATAGGAATTTTTTTTATTAATTTATAAAAGATATTTTATAATTATTTTTACTTTTTATTTTTTTATATTATTAAAAAATTAATTTTAATAAATTTAAAAATACTTTTATTATTTTTAAATACATTTATATTATTATTAAAAATATTTATATTAATAATTAATTAATTTATAATAATTTATTTAATAAGTTTTTTTTATTAAATAATTTAATTTTTTTAATTAATTATAAAGTTATTAATAATAAATTAAAACATTTTTAAAATAACTTTTTCTTTTATTTTCATTATATTAAAAATAATAAAATTAATATATCCTTAAATTTTTATATTAAAAGCTATAATTTTTCATTATATAAGATTATTATTATATTTTATAAAGCATTTATTAATGAATTAAATAAAATATGCTTTTTTTTTATTAAAATAAGCATTTTAAAAATATTAATATATTAAAGGTATATAACGTTAATATAGCTTTTATAATTTATTAATATTTTAATTTTTTAATTATTTTATTTAAATATAATATAAAAAATATTAGATTTAATTATAATTAAAATTAATTAAATATTATAAAATGATTTTTATAATATTATTATTATTATAATTAATTTATTATTTAAAATTTAATTTTAATTTATTAAGTTAATTAAATTAATTAATTAAATTTAATTAATTACATTTAAATTTTATTAATATTATTATTTTAAAAATTTATTAGTTTTTTTAAAAATTTTATTAAAATATAAAATCTTAATTTTATAATAAACTTAATATTTAAGTTTAAAGTATATTATTCATTTATTTAAATAATAAAAGCATGTTTTAAGAAAATTTAAATATTTTATAATTATTATATACTTTAAATATATAAATATCTGATATTATTTAAAGTTTTTTTAATAATAAAAAAAAAATTTTTTTTAAGCTAAAATTTATTATATAATTTATTTATTAAATAATTTACGCATTTATATTAATAATAAAATATTTATAATAAGTTTAAATATTAAAGGTAAAAATATCTTTATATATTTTTATTTAAAGGTTATTTTTTAATTAAAGCATTTTTTTATTTAATTATTATTTTAATATTATAATAAATTTATAATAATTTAAGTCTCGTTTTTTATTATTTTTTTTAAAGGTTTATAAAATAATAATTAGTTTATTATTAATATTTAAAAATATAATTAATGGTTAAAATAAAATTAATAAATAAGCCTTTTATTATTTAATTATTATAAGATAAAATTATCTTATAAATTAAGTTTAATTAAGCAGCTTAAATTTTATTTTTTTTACGTTTAATAAATAAAATAAAGTAAAAAATTATATAATAATATTTCGATAAATAAATCTTTTATTTATTTTATTAAAGGTTTAATTTCTAATTAAAAATCTTATAAAAATACATTATAATATTTGCATTAAAGTTATTTTTTTTATATAAAATTATAAACTTATTTTATTTTTTTTATAAATTTATTATCCTAATTTTTATTAAATTAATTAATAAATTTTAATTTTTTAAAGGTTTTATAAATTTAATTATTTAAATTAATAAAAATTTTAAATTAATTTTTTAAGCTTCGATTATTAATAATCCTTTAATTATTATTAAGGCTTAAATTATTAAAAAACCTAATTAAATCATTAATTTTATTTTATTTAATATTATAAAAATATTTTTTTTTTAAATATTATTATTTATAATTAAATAAGCTTTTATAAATAAATTTAAATTTATTATAATTAAATTCTTTATTATTATTAAGTTTTTATTTTATTATTAAGGTTTTATGTAAATTATATATTATTAATATATAATATATTTATATTATTATTAAAAATATTTATATTAATAATAAATTAATTTATAATAATTTATTTAACGAGCTTTTTTATTAAATAATTTAATTTTTTTAATTAATTATAAAATTATTAACGGTAAATTAAAGCATTTTTAAAATAAAAAATTCTTTATTATAATAAAAATAATAAAATTAATATATTTTTAAATTTTTATATTAAATGTTATAATTTTCTATTATATAAAATTATTATTATATTTTATAAAGCATTTATTAATAAATTAAATAAAGTATGCTTTTTTTTTATTAAAATAAATTTTTTAAAAATGTTAATATATTAAAAGTATATAATATTAATATAATTTTTTAATTATTTTATTTAAATATAATATATAAAACATTTAATTTAATAAAAATAAAAATTAATTAAATATTATAAAATAGATTTTATAATAATAATATTATTATAATTAATATATTATTTAAAATTTAGTTTTAATTTATTAAATTAATTAAATTAATTAATTAAATTCAATTAATTACCTTTAAAATTTATTAATATTATTATTTTTAAATTTATTATTTTTTTCTAAGGTTTTATTAAAATATAAATTTTAATCTTATAATAAATTTAATATATATTTATTTATTTATATAACGTAAATATATTTTAAAAAATTTAAATGCTTTATAATTATTATATATTTTAAATATATATGTATTTAATATTATTAAAAATGCTTTTAATAATAAAAAATAAGGTTTTTTTAAGTTAAAATTTATTATATAATTTATTTATTAAATGATTTATATTAATAATAAAATATTTATAAAAAAATTAAATATTAAAGGTAAATATATTTTTATATGTTTTTATTTAAAAGTTATTTTTTAATTAAAGCATTTTTTTATTTAATTATTATATTAATATTATAATAAATTTATAATAATTTAAATTTTATTTTTTATTATTTTTAAAGGTTTATAAAGCGGTAATTAATTTATTATTAATATTTTAAAAAATAATTAATAATTAAAATAAAGCTAATAAATACGTTTTTTATTATTTAATTATTATAACGTAATATTACTTTATAAATTAAGTTTAATTTAAAAGCTTAAATTTTATTTTATTTATTTTTAATAAATAAAATAAAGTAATAAATTATATAATAATATTTTAATAAATAAGCTTTTTATTTTATTTTATTAAAGGTTTAATTTTTAATTAAAAATTTTATTAAAATGTATTATAATATTTAAATTAAAGCTATTTTTTATATAAAGTTATAAATTTATTTAATTTTTTTTATGAATTTATTATTTTAATTTTTATTAAATCGATTAATGAATTTTAATTTTTTAAAAGTTTTATAAATTTATTTATTTAAATTTGTGAAAATTTTAAGGTAATTTTTTAAGCTTTAATTATTAATAATTTTTTAATTATTATTAAATTTTAAATTATTAAAAAATTTAATTAAATCATTAGTTTTATTTTATTTAATATTATAAAAGTATTTTTTTAAATACTATTATTTATAATTATATAAGCTTTTATAAATTATTTTAAATAACTTTAAATTAAAAAACCGCCGTGATAAAAAGCTATAATTAAAATTATAATTAAAGTTATAAAAGTATAATCCGCGCGTTTATATTTATAAAATAAATTAAATATTATAACGTTTTTTAATTTAAGGTTTTTATATAAAAAAACCTTATATAACACTTTATTTATAATATTATAAAATCGTATATTCGTTAATTATTTAATTAATATAACTTTAAATTATTTTAAAATAAGTTTTAAAAAATAATAATAAATTAAATATCTTTTATATTTATTTAAATTTTAATTTTAAAACAAATTAATTAAATATTAAAAGCTTTTCGATTAAAACTTTATTCTTTTAATATTTAAATTTGCCCGTAAATTTACCTTTATTTATATTAAAACATTATTTTCATTAATATTATAATAATTATATAAGAAATTCATTTAAAATTTAATTACTAATTAATCATTTAATAATTTTATATTTAAAAGCTTTTATTTCGCAAATTAATTATATTTTAAATAAACGTAATTATATTAATTACACACGTAATTAAAAATCTAAGATTTTTATTAATTATTTAATAATTAAATTAATTAATCATTATATTACATATAATATTAAATAAATTAAAAAATAAATTAATTATTTAAATAATAATTAAATTAAAGATTTATTTAATAATTTATTTAATAATTTAATTACTTTTTAAATAAATTATTTAATTAAATTTAATTAATATATAAAATAAAATATTAAAATTTAA
>KZ111700.1:0-19416 GCA_002120315.1 Hypoxylon sp. CI-4A | reverse complement strand
ATTAATTTAAAATTTATTTTAAATAAATTATTAATATAAATTTAATTTTAAAATATTATTATTAATAATAATAATTTATTTAATAATTTAATAAATTTTAATAATAATAACGAATTTAATAAATATTAAAATAATTATTATATAAAATTAACGTAAAAAAATATAATTATTTTTTATAAAATATTTTTTATTATTAATAAAAAAAATATAATATATTATTAAAAAAAATAAAATAAAAAATAATTATATAAAAAATTTAATTAATAAAATATTTAATATTTTATTATTATATAAAAAAAAAAATTTTTATTTTAATTTTACGTTTTAATTAATATTTAATTATAATAATATAAAATAAAAATTTTAATATAATTTTTATAATAAATATAATTATTAAAATAAAAAATTTAAATTAACGAATAATAATATAAAAAAATATAAAAATAAATTAATTTAAATTAATATTATTTTTTTTCTTTTTTTTATTATTATAACGTAAATATAAATAAAAAAAAACTGTTTTATAAACGATATTAAAATTTATTAATTATTTTAAATAAAATTTAATAATAATTTTTTAATAATATTTATAAATATTTAATTTAATATTTTTTTATAAAATATTAATATTTAATTTTACGATATTAAATATATTAATATATTAATATATAATATACCTTAATAAATACATTATATTTATATATTATATTTTAATAAACTTATATCATTAATTTCTAAGGTTTTAGCAAGGTTAAGGTTTAATGACAAATAACCAACTATTAACCCAAACCGACCGCCCGGTACAGCTTGTGTTGCAGTCGCGGGGAATGTAGATGCAGGACCACGCCCAACTTCACCAAAAAGACCTAGAATGTCCCGATTGTTCCTGAGAAATATCTCCCGGGCGCAGTCGCCAGTTGCTAAACTGCGGTTTGGCACAGTAACATGGCGATTGCCGTCCTCGGTACTAGGATCGCGTCATGGTTTCTCAACGACCCCGCGCCGGAATATCATGGAGACGACAGGCTTCACGGAGAACCAGATGATGGTCAGAGAAGCAATCACAGCAGTATGCTCAGATTTTCCGAACGAATATTGGCGATCGCATGATCAGAACGAAGAGGATCCTCGCGAATTTCACGCTGCTATGGCCGAGGGTGGATGGCTCGGAATCGCTTTGCCGGAGTCTCTCGGCGGATCTGGGCTCGGTATCTCCGAGGCGGTGATGATGATGCAGACCATATCCGAATCGGGAGCCGGAATGGCGGGCGCACAGGCTATTCACGCCAATGTCTATGCCACACAACCACTGGCCAAGTTTGGAACCAAAGAGCAGCTAGAGAGTATCATACCTAAGATTATCTCGGGGGAGTGGCGGGTTTGCTTTGGTGTCACAGAGCCCAATACAGGCCTTGATACGCTAAGACTACGCACCGCGGCGAAGAAGCAGGCCGACGGATCATACAGCATAACGGGACAGAAGATATGGATTACATGCGCCCAGGTGGCGAGGAAGATGATCCTTCTAGCGCGCACGACGCCTTTGGAAGAAGTCAAGAAACCGAGCGAAGGACTATCGCTCTTCTGCATTGATCTCGATAAGGATGCTCCGGGTCTAGATTTGCGCAAGATAAGGAAAATGGGTGGGCGTGCAGGTATGTGTGCTCAAGACGTTTTGAACCGCTCGACGTTCTGTTTAAGTGACCGAATAATACTAATTATCATAACCGCAGTGGATGCAAACGAAGTATTCTTCGACAACTATAGAATCCCGGGTGACACATTGATAGGTTCCGAAAATCAAGGCTTCAAGATTATCTTGCACGGAATGAACGCCGAACGCTGCCTGCTAGCAGGTGAAGCGCTCGGATTAGGCTACGCAGCGCTCACGAGGGCTTCGGAATACGCACGCGAGCGCACAGTCTTTCAGCGACCGATCGGGATGAACCAGGGTATCGCGCATCCATTGGCCGACGCATACATGCGCCTCGAGGCTGCAAAGCTAGCTACCTACCACGCTGCACGGCTCTACGACAGCAGCAAGAAGGATAGGTCGATCAAGCAAGAAGCTATCGGTGTAGCGGCGAATACGGCCAAATATCTAGCGGCCGAAGCTGCATTTGCTGCGTGCGAAAGAGCAGTCATGACGCATGGTGGGATGGGGTATGCAATGGAGTACGACGTGGAGAGGTGGCTGAGAGAATGTTTCGTGCCTCGAATTGCCCCCATAAGCCGTGAGATGATTATGAATTATATCAGTGAGAAGGTATTGCAACTACCGAGAAGTTATTAGGTTACCTAGTTAAACGGAACACCTTAAGATTAGTGGCCTTAAGGGTGGTCACGTGCATTAAGAAAAGGGGGGAATCGCCCATGGAAATGGATAGGTGCCTCCTAGCCAATGGCATTTCGAGAGTGTTATGCGTTCGCTGGTCCCCTTCTCCCTCCAAGCCGATCAGTGCCTGATTAGCTGTACCAACGAACATCCTACAAGCCCAATACCACCTTATTGCTTCATCGTATGCATAAAGCAATCATGATGTAATAAGAGGCACCTGTATACATCTGGGAGACCGGAGAGTCATACATACATTCAAGGCCATTGTGATATAGCGAAGCGATCTTTTCTTATATACCCCATCTCAAGCAGCAAAGCGCATCGATTGAACCATAACATCACCTTGGCAAGCACCAGAAAAGGAGGTACTCAGTCCGTTAAATTCATGGTCTAAGCAACAATACCCTCATCTTATTCACCGAAATCAAGGACAATGTCGGTCGAAAAGCAGGATATTCAAATCATCAAGCGTCCCAGTAGATCACACAGGCAGTATGGCGGGAATCGGCGCTGGGGTTTCGCATTGGTTCTAAGCTTAACAATGCTATTATTGCTGCAATTCTCCGGTTTCGGACCCCTGTACCTCCCCGGCGCGATTAGACCAACGAAGAAACATCACGATGATTTTGAGTTATATCAACACCTAGGGCACTTGTCTCCCTTTTTCGTTCCTCCTAACACTCCCGAATCTTTGGTGTCGGGTACGCCGCCAGGATGCACCGTCAAGAAAGCATTCCTGATTCATAGACACGGCAGTCGGCATCCTCACGCGGACGAGCTTGCTGTCGTCCGGGATTTATCTTATTATATCAATAATAATAGCGATTTATTCTCGAAACCCAAGGCCCAACCTCCGGATGCGTGGTCTTTCCTAATGAAGGGGTGGAACTGTACCCTAGGCACGGACGATCTCACGGCACCAGGACGAGAACAGCTATTCGACCATGGCGTTCGTTTCCGATTGAGATATGCAGACTTGTACACCGAGAGCGGCGACGTCTTGGCCGGTGATGAGGACCGAGTTGTCGAATCTGCAAGATGGTTCATGGACGGTTATTACGGCCGCGACTCCAACTCCTCCGCTGATTTAACGCCGGTCGGCGAAGATGAGGAGACGGTCAGTTGGATCACGCCTCACTACTCTTGCCCGAAGTGGGATTCGAGCTTCGGTGAAGATGACTTGTCGAAATGGCGCGCCGTTTACCTACCACCAATCACGCAGCGCATCAATCGCAAGCTTTCCAAAGCCTATCCCGGTGTCAACTTTACAGATGCGCACGTTCACGGCATGCTCTATGCGTGCGCGTATGGAACCGCTGCGTACGGGAAGAGCTCATCGCCATGGTGCGACGTGTTTCTACCCGAAGAAATACTCCAAAATGAATACGAGTCTGATCTGAGAATGCGCGGGTTCGCCGGGTACGGACTACCCGGAGAAATGGGATCGGTGCTTGGCAGTCTGCTTGTGAGCAACATGACGGCGTTTCTGCAAGAGGACGAGGGGCAAAAGCTCTCGTTGGCGTTCGGTCACGACAAGACCATCGCGCTCGCTCTAACGGCAACAGGACTTGCTCGCGACAAGTCTTACCCGCCGACAGGGCCGGTCGATCCTGATAGGGCGTGGCAAGCTGCTAAGCTGATGCTCTTCGCTTCGTACATGCTTTGGGAACGGTTGGATTGCGGTGGGGAGACGAGGATCCAGTTGATACTGAATGGTGCGAATTACGGGCTGGGATCGACTGGATGCTAGATTGATGCTTATGGATCGTGCGCGTTCGAGGACTTCTTGAATAGTGCCACGATCCAAGCGGCGCTCAACTTGACACATGGCGACAAGAGATGGGAAGCTGCTTGCCACTAAGCAGCCGATGATCACTGAGATCATAGTAGAAATTTTCGAGATTGTGATTGCAGGACTAAGGCTCTTAGGGTTTATATACGAGCTAGGATAGGGCAAGTTAAGCACTCTAGCAGCATGGTAACTGCCGCTAAGTACCTATATTATCTACAGGAACTTCGAGATAGGCTACGAGGTTAACAAAAGAAACCGTGACTGCAGCCAACTAAAGCGTCTTGTTTCGCTAAAGTTATAATTGAGTGCGATCCCAACGGCTATCTACCTAGACCTATGCTGCTCTTTGAGGAGAGGGTAATCGATGTGCATTAGATTCTGGAGCTCCACGAGCTCCATGAGCTTCGGGGGATCGCGATGCATTTCATGATCATCTTACTCGTAAATGTTCACACCCACTCCACATCTTTCCAGGAGCGATAAAATAGGGATCAAAGGGGTTCATATGCTATTGGTCAACGTTGGTATTCGTCTCGTCCTTTGCATCGGTAGATAGTTAGAGGGCTTTTAGAATGTGTTCTATAGACTTAATTGGCTTTGAGGAGTTGGCGAGTCCCTCGAAGGAATGGAAGTGCCAGCAGTGATCAAGACTAATCCCGTCAATGGTAGGATTAAAGACTAATTGCACCACCATGTAGAGGGCAAGGTCGTTCCATCGAAAAAGTAGAACGTCTCCATATACTCATTTGCCCCTTTCTTTCATTGGTAAGCCTGGGCATTGAGGTTGACTTTGTATGCATAGCGGGATAGCCGACTCCGAAGCCCAAACGATCTGTCTTGTCGTCGCGATGACTTGCCTCTAACCGGGTTTTGAGGTAGGAGAATACTTGTGGTTAGCTTCCCAGAGACGATAATTCTCCACTCGCTTCCAGCGGTCCATGTTAATGGTGTTGCTGGCAACTCCATCCGTTTTCTCGAGACCGAGGATACACCGTTGAATGTAGCGCTGCACTGTGGAGATAGCATGCTGGATACGGGAGGTCTGAAGACTGGGTTCTAATTGCCCGTCGATGAGAAGGAACTCAAAGAGGCTATCGGCGTCCGTGATACCCCTAGCCTTGATGTATGGGTGTTGAAGGAGGTAGGCTACGAGCGCAGACCTCTGATTCTCTCGCAGTTTACTGTTGACTCGCGTAGCTAGACTTGTATCGCTGGTTGAGCTTGGCATTGACTGGAGGAGATCTCTAAGTTGGGCCGCGTTTTCGAAGTCAGTCGTTGTGGTAGGCGGGACTACCGGTGTGGCTAATGTGAAGAGAAGCTTAAGAGTTAATCCGGAAACTCCCGCACGATCTACGAAGGAGATATTTTCCAGTAGTTTCTTAATCTCGGCCGTTCCCTGGAACAGGTGAATCATCTGCTGCTCGTCCTGGCCTGGATACCTTTGTTCGAGATACTCTGCGATCCGTGGCTCGGGCACGTCAAGGAGCACTACAAGCTTACTAGCTAGACTGCCCTCGCGGGACAAGTTTGTAGTCCATTTGAGGAAATCGAGTAGATCTGTGGGGGTTTTCGTCCTACTAGATAGCTCTTTGTAGGTCTGTAGGAGCTGGATCATCTTGTAGTCAATTCTTCCGAAATCGACAGCGAGGGGAGTTCCAAGGGGTTGGGCTTGGAAGAACTGCACCTCGTCGAAGTTGAGATTGAAGTCGGTAGCTAGATGGATACCGCGACTGAGTATTCTAGGAAAGCTAAGCCCGGCATCCTGGGTGAGATATAGGAAATTTCTGATGATATCGAAAGTGGTCTGCGGCTTTATAAAGGCGTCGTCATTGGGGTCTAGTAAGGCTTTGAAGCTTTCAAAATAGGCTGGGTCAATGGAGAGAATTTGACATAAGAGAGAGATGCGATATATCGCAGTCACGTTGACGAGGTTGAGCTTGTCATCAGTAATCCCGGCTGCTGTCACAATCGCCGAGAAGCTCTTTTCGGTCAATCTAAAAGCAGCAAGAAGCGGCTCTCGATTCGCTTCTAGACTGGCATTAGCCTGGAGGTAGTTACCTTTGTCGTCTAGACTGAAGACGGAGTCTTTCCAACCCCTAAGAAATAGTCTCACATAGAGCGACTTATCTCCATTGGTGTCCATTAGACCCCAGAGTGGCATGAGCATGGAGACTGCGATGCCCGTTAAGGCTGATATGCGCTGGATGGCCGCCATGGCAATGATGGTTTCTGAGTTGGCCGTATAACCGTGCACTCTGTTTCTAGTGCCAAAAGAAACTAGAGCACAGTCTAGATCTTGCAGTGTCCAGCCCGTCTTTCGCCAAAGACGGATCGTCGACTGCAAAAATCTGCAGTCCGCTTCTGTGACCGGGTCTTTTGACTTGCCGTCGGTGGAATGGCGCAGTCTAAGGTCCTCGATCATACCGGGGAACTCAGCCGAGCCATCTGAACTCTCGAGTACGAGCTGTCCTTGGAGCATTCGAGATTTCAGAAGCTCTAAGAACTGCTCAAAGGTGATGTCGGCTCGGCGAATCAATTGGGTCTTTACAAATAACAAGCCCTTACTCTCTAGCTCAGAGAGCATGTCGTCAGTTGAATCATAGCCCCAACACTTGGATGTAGCTAGGAGACCAATTTTTTTCTCATAGCTTTGTTGGTCAATGCTCCTATCAACGACGGCCTTGAAAAAATCGAGCGAGAAGATTGAGGTGCCCGTGATTGATACATAATCCGCGGGAGAGAGTCCGAGATATTCGGCCGCGGCGGCATTCTCCAGCACGTCCTTGGCAAGCTTGAGCTGGTCTGCAGTAGGGGCTGAATGATTGTTTCCGTTCATAACTGTCTGGTATAGCCTGTGCTCTGAGCCGAACACTCCAATCACCTCCCACAAAGGCGTGTTGACATTTTGGAAGAAGAGGCGCTGGAGATCTAGGGCCTGGCTGTAAGGAAAAACGGTCAAGGGGAAGGCCCGAGCGGTAATCTGGTCGCTATAGATACTGTAATCAGCGTATTGTGGTTCAGAAAGTCTCATCTCGCTGGATTCCTGATCCGTCATGCTGTATCCTGCAGTGCTAACGTTTTTGATAAATGATTCCATGGCCTCGTTAGCAAGGTCGCTGTATGGAATTAAGTCGTTTAGAATAATGTAAGAGAGCTGAAGTGTGAGTAGATCCGGACGTCGGGTAGCAAGTTTGTCGAGAAGGGTGGGCGAATTCTCTTTAGAAGTGTTACTGGACGTGTTCTTCAGCATGCGGAGCAGATCGACGAAATAAGCAGCCGGACTGATGATAGGATTGCAGTCATCGCTGCTGCCACTTGAGACCAAGGCTGCAGGCAGGTCAACTAGGGCCTGAAACCGCGAAATCCCTCGTAAAAAGGTCCTAACTGCATTTCCATCATCATCGTCTTTCAATTTGACCTTGTCAAGCAGGTTGTCGATGTTGTCCTTGCTTATATCAAACCCTTCCAAGACGGCGACGTCCAGGATATCGAGCACGGTTGATTTGATGTTCTCTGGCCTTACGGAAATGCGTCCATCAGATATCAAATTGTAGATGGTAACTATTGGCTCCTTTGCGAACAGTCTCGTCTGAACCGCCTGGACGCCAGGTCCATTGCCTTCCATGGTAGGTGAAGATACTGTAATTATGTGTAGTATCCGAGATGGAATAGACATCTCCCTGGTCCCAGAACAGGCGGGCCAACTCAATGTCGCCTTGGAGAAGCCATCTAGCCTGCTCCAGTTGGATATCGTTGAGCCTAGTATGCGCCATAATCGCACTAGTAAAGCATGCTTGGTCTAGAACTGGAGTCAGATGATGAGAAAAATCTAGACAATTGCTTTTCTAGGCGATGATAAGACTGATACCATACAAGAGTCTTATTCAATCAATTGATCGAATGTATTCATGGTACAATCCAAGAAATGAGTATTGATGACGGCCTTAATCAAATATCAAATTCGTTAGGTGGAGAGAGAGGCTACCCCCCTGGGCTTCAATGGTCTACAGTGGCCTATTGGCGCTGTCTATCGCCCACAAACAGCGGGCACCCCCTATCTAGGAGATACTAACTGAGATACACTCAACAAGTACCACAGAAAGTATGCATATCAACTTATAGAGATGGACCTGGTTCTGCTTTAACATTCGAGGACATTTAAGCCGAGTATAGGTACCTACGATGAAGATAAATTAGTCATAATGGCTGCTCTGCGACAGTCTCTGATAGTCCTGACGGATTGTTGTCGAATATTTTACCATCTTCAAAATAAGCATGAATATGAGTATTTTAGCCCCAATTGCAATAGGTAGAGCTACGCGGGTACATGGAGGTTGGAATAGAGATAAAGATGGAATGAAAGCCTCGGCGTAATGAATATGAAGATATTCGTAATGAGACATACGTACCGAGGTCTCAATTGAGTCGATAAAGATGCTTAAATATACCGAGAAAGTTCATTATTCTCGAAGTACGATGGTATCTGATTGGCTGGGACTGGTGAAGATATGTTCATGTGAATGGCGCCTCGAGCTGGAGCTGACGAATCCGTTTCATATTGACATATGTCAATTGTTGTTCTATAGATCAGAATGATGACCTGTCATCCGATCACGAAGCGGGGAAAGCAAGTTTAATGCCCATATCGGACAGGGCCGCGAACTCAATGGGCAACGTTAGAGTTGACAAATGACATCGGGTCGGGAAGCTAGTCATTTGGAACTCAAAAAGGTCGGCCCGGTGTAACATAAAGCAATGTGCATGTCCATTTCTGTTTCTATGGATGACTTTTCTCTGGTTTACCTTTGGTCAGTAGCATGCGAAAATTGGACTTAAGATGGCGGGTAAGGTGAGCTTAGCAACGACGGACGACATCTCAGATCTCGTGGAGATATTCTGGGAAGCCTTCAGCGGGCCCGGCGAAATCGTGTTCCCGCATACGGAGGGCGGACGGAAATGGCTCCAGCGGAGCTTCGAGAACTTCCTAAGCCAGAAATCGTACTACAAGCCCGAGTCCAAAGTGGCCGTCGTGAGGAATCTCAACAGTCTGTCCAATATTTATCATTCAATGGCGAAGAATTATTTTTGATGAAGACAATAGGCAGACCGGTAGCGCTAGCTATCACCCACGTGGTCCGACCCGGCCAAAGCATTGCCGGTAGGTCGTGGATCCAGCGTTGGTCGCGATGCGATGATATACCGAGCGTGAGCGAAGAGAAGCTTGGGGAGTTCTTCGAGCCGCTAGCAAGAGCTCACTACCTCGTTGTAGGAAAAGAAGGCCACGTTTGTATGTTGCGGTACCATATTAATATACTGTTTAACCAGACACTAAACAAAAGCGTCGCAGTTATCGAACTCATCATGACCAAGTCGACTAGTCGTGGAAGGGGTTACGCATCGGCGCTTATGGGATGGGCAACGAAGCTGGCCGATAGTCTTGACATTCCTTGTTACCTCGATGCTGGGATGCGAGGGATGGGGATCTGTGACAGATGTGGATTCAAGGCGCAAGATATCGAGATGCGATACGGAGGCCCACCGCCCTGTACCCCGATGTTGCGATCGAGGAAGCAGTAATATGTTGTAATGCGTTGGATGCAAGATTGATGAAGGGGACTAATTATTCATGGTTTGTTTGTTTTTAAGTTTAAGAAGTTGTGGTGGTGGTAGCGCGGATCGGGAACGGCAACAGGCACAGGGGCATGGGTTTTTATGTACCCCGCAAAGATCGTCAATTTGGGCGCTGTGAGTACCTACCTGGCCTAGTCCTGGCCGATACGATCTCTTAATTAAAGTTGATTATTTCCGAATCCGAATCTTCAAACCGAACGTATTTAGATTGACCTTCATACTTTTTATTTTTATTTTTTTATCTCTATTCAAGTCAAAAAGTTATTATAATTGAAGTGTCCTTTTTCTTCGATGCAACCATCCTTCATCCAATCTTTATCAACGATAGCTAAATACGATAGCTAAATACAAACAGGAAGGAGAAGAGAAATTGAAAAAAGTCTAGAACGCTAAAGATGACATAGCCTATTTAAAGCGGAAGCATGGGACCCAGGGGTGCTCCTATCGTGCCGAATTTTATATTGGGTCAGGTACCTCCGTCTGTCTACATATCTCCTGCAACTCCATTCCAATTTTACCTCGACTTGATATTTGACACTTGATTTTCATCCCTTCAATAAAGAATCATTCAAAATTTGCTGATCATTTTCTATCTTGTATAGGTCCTACAGCCCACAGGTAGAGCTAGGTGGTTGCGATCGGTAAGACAGACCACCAGAAATAAGTAACTAAAACTGCGATGGTCTATCTTGGCTCCTACCCAGCAAGTCCAATAATGGATGATGCCAAGAAGCCAAGGCTTATTGTGCCCATAATCGTCCAGACTTCCATTGGCCGCCTTGGCGTTTCCATTTCATCCGTATTTACGGCAATTGCTACTGCTCTATGTCGGGGGCCCTCTGTCCTTCTGATGTAATGTAATGGAAGGTAGTTTAATTCTCTCGCTTGGACATCTTATTCTTTTTTTAGCAAATTTCACGATTTGACTTTTCTTTTTTTTTTCCTCTTTTTCTCGTCCGTTCATGCTGTCCCAATAGCTGGTAATTGCTGTCTTGTCTTCTGCTTTTGCTTCGATTGGTCGTCAGTCAGCTTGTCTTTTTTTCCATAGCTCCCTTGCTTTAGGATACCCCTTATTTTTTCTAGACCTGTTCAGCCTTGCATATCCATTTATACGCGCCGCCGGATAAAGATGATAGAATTGAGCCTTGTTTAACTCATATTTCGCTCCTTTTGACCCCTTTTCTTGGCTTATGATCTCGAAACTGGACTAGTTTGGAATCATTCACCTATCCCTGCCCCACTTCCGAACAGCTTAAAGCTCTGGCAAGCTGCTGTTCTTAGCCACGGGTGCTGGATCGTGAGTTGGACCATGGCTATGTTTCGCTTACGAAGATATCGGTACTATGTCTTCTTCGCCGCCATCGTCGTCTTCCTATTATATCGAGTTACGGAGAATAGCGGACAATGGGAGCCAGCGTCGATTTCCGTCCCCCGCGTGAAAACCCCACCGAAGTCGTCCCCCGAACGAGGTTTTGGTTTGGCCAACAAGCAGACTCGCCCCGAGAAGAGCGATACCAGATTCACTGCCAAAACCGAGAATCAAGCCCAGCAGTTGGTAGAAAAGACAGGTGAAGATCCCGAAAAGGTTAGGATCCCGAACTTGAAACCACCTGCCAATCGAGATAGCGCCGCCAGATTTGATCCGCCTGTCAAAGCCACAACAACAGACGACAAGACTAGCGTACGCGTGTATGATAAAGACGAAGCTGCGAGAACTACTACAGCTCCACTGATCAATATTCCGGATAAGAATGTTGGTCAGGGAGCTAAAGGGATTGGAAAAGGCGTCCATGGTGCGCCAGGCGCGCACAAAACCAAACCCGAGAGCCCAACAGTGACACCGCATTGGACGAAGTCCCCCGAGAATTTCCCCGTCCCGGAAGATGAGATAATACCGCTACCCACAGGGAAACCTAAGACTATGCCGACTATCCAGTATGACTTCGGGAAAGAGTCGTCCACTACACAAGAGAAGCGTTTGGATCGTCTCGCTCAAGTAAAGGCCGAAATGGTGCGTGGTTGGAATGGTTACATGGCCTATGCCAGAGGACATGACGAGTTGAGCCCCATCTCCAAGAAGTTTCGCGATCCGTTTTGCGGCTGGGCTGCAACGCTGGTTGACGCGCTCGATACTTTGTGGATCATGGGAATGAAGACCGAATTTGAAGATGCGCTTGTTGAAGTTGCGAAGATAGATTTTACTACGTCTCAGTTCCGTAGCGAGATTCCCGTCTTTGAAACGACCATTCGATATCTGGGAGGGTTAATAGCAGCATATGATGTCAGTGGCGGCAAAGCTGGGGGGTACGGTATACTTCTTGAGAAGGCTGTTGAACTGGCCGAAATCCTGATGGGTGTCTTCGATACGCCAAACCGTATGCCGATCTTGTACTACAGCTGGAAGCCTACCACCGCAAAACTCCCCAAAAGGGCCCAGGCCGGGGTAAGTGTCGCGGAACTAGGCTCTCTCTCCATGGAATTTACGCGACTTGCGCAAATCACAAAGGAGGACAGATACTACGATGCTGTGGCACGCATCACAGACGCCTTCTATGAGTGGGGAGAGCGAGGTACATCGGTCCCTGGTATCTTTCCCGAGCATGTCGATGCGAGCGGATGCAACAGGACTGCCGAGGCCGAACTTGCTGCCCAAGAGGCTGAACTTCAGGAGCAGGAGCAGATTGCGGTTGAGAAGGCAAAAGCCGCCCAGAGCAATAATGATGTCGATCTATCTGCCAAAGGCGGATTTGGCGCAGCAAACAAGCGTTCTGACACAGCAACCGGAACGAAGCAAAGTAAATGTATCCCCCAAGGCCTGACGTCGGGTTCATGGAGCTACAAGGAGCAGTATAGCATGGGTGGTAGTCAAGACAGCACCTATGAGTACTTCCCCAAACAGTGGCTGCTGCTTGGCGGCCTCGAACCGAAGTATAAATCCTTGCACCTGAAGACCGTTGCCGCTGTTAAGAAGTGGCTCTTGTATCGACCTATGGTCCCCGATGATCGCGATATCTTATTTTCTGCCAAGCTCGTCACGGAAGGCAACCCCGAGGTCGACGCTGTGATGGAGTGGGAGGTGACACATCTCACATGCTTCATCGGTGGCATGTTTGGGATGGGCGGAAAGATCTTCGACATCCCCGAGGACGTCGAAATCGGAAAGCGCCTTACCGATGGTTGCGTATGGGCATACGATAGCACGCCAAGTGGTATCATGCCCGAGGGCGCAACTGTCGTTCCTTGTGCTGAAGTTAATAACTGCCGTTGGAACGACACGGTATACTGGCAGCATCTGGATCCTCTCTGGGAGACGCACAATGAGCAGATGGAGAAGTACGAAAGGAAGCATGAAGAATGGCAGGCGGCTAAAGAGCAAAAGGCGGAGTCGAAAGGCTATCGAGATGTAAGCGTAGAGAACGATGGAAATGCTGCCGATGAGGATATAGAAAGGGTCGGGATTCAGAAGAGAGCGCCTCCTTCATCGAACTACCAGAAACACCTTTCATCACCAAAAGGCAGTACTGCGGGAATTTCAGCTAATGAAGATGCCGACCAAGCACCCCTCAAGGAAGAGGAAGGCGAGCCCGATTTACCAGAGCCGGTACGCCCGAAGTCGCACGAAGAATATGCGCAAAATCGCATCAATTCGGATAGGCTCCCCCCTGGATTTGTCAGTGCCAACTACCATGGTTATATCCTCCGGTGAGTAAAAAGCCACTGTGACGTCTTAAGAGCGCTCAGTCCCCCGGAACCGTGCCGTCTAGGGCTCAACTAACGATTATGTCGCAGACCAGAAGCTATTGAATCAGTTTGGTACATGTATCGTATCACAGGTGACACCTCCTGGCAAGATAAAGGATGGAATATGTTCAAAGCCATCGTAAGCCAGACTCAGACGGAAGTCGGTTCGAGTGCTATCGACAATGTCCTGGTCCCGGATTCTAAGCAAAAGGACGAGATGGAGAGCTTTTGGCTAGCAGAGACGCTCAAATATTTTTATCTATTGTAAGTCGGCATCCTATTTCGATTTTCGTAAGTTTGGCCATGTTGAATAGAATGGCTGATGAATCAAACAGATACTCGGAACCGGATCTAATCAGCTTGGATGACTGGGTGTTGAATACGGAAGCACATCCTTTCAAACGACCCATATGAAGGAAGAGTTGGGTGATGGACACGAGATCAGGACCATTTTTATAGATAAGAAGGTTTGAAAAACAAGCTTGCAACAGACAACCCGAAGTTATATGAATTTATGGTAAAACATAGATCGTTCGTTGGGTGTTTGTGGGATTTAACTATTATTATTGGTTATTCCACGCAGGCGACAGGGGTAAGGCGTCGTCATCATATCCGCCACGGTCACACAACCTATCTTCTTTATCGCTATCGCACAGAGACGTCAAGTTCGAAGTCGAAAGACACGATATCTCATCAATTAGTATCAACATGAACTATCCCGACGAAAGCCTACGTTAGCTCATCAGTTACAGTTGGGGATAGTATGACAAGTGGATGAAGCTCGGATAGACGCGGCGATACTTGGGTAGAGATATCAAGGCTAGGCCAATTTTAGACACCGGGCCAAGGGTATTGTCATTGATTTAGCTAAGCTATCTCTGTGGTTATCTGCACTATGATGAAGATGCCCCGTTCGTATCGAGAACAGACGGCAAAGAACAGTCTCAGCCTCCCCTTGCTAACGGCTTAGTGCTCGTTGCTAAAACGAGTTTAAAATGATGGCCCCTCTACCAATCTAGACTGCTCTATTCAGAACGAGGTGCTCATTGGTTGAAATCGCCGTATCTCCGCGATACCAAATCATATTCCCTGAATCGCTGTTCTCCGCAACGAAGCTCCACTACCCCTCAAAGGGGACGACAAAAGCCCGATCGCAACCGCTGCAGCATGGGGACCGGCGCAAGGTAAGATGCGCTATACCCTATCTGACCGGGAGGAATAGGTGCTGTCCGTAAATCGCTGTACGTAATTCTGCTTTTAATCGGTGATAAATGATGAAGGTTTAAGTATAAACCGGACCGCGTTTTCTCATTTGATGGCTCTGGCTTTTTTTTCTGAGTGTGTCGCATCGCATCGCAATCGCAATCCGATCGCATCCCGTTCCTTTCTTTGTCGAAAGTCAGTTAGGTAGTTTATCTGATTGGCATTTTGACTTGAGCAGGTCCCGCCAACCAATCACCTTCTCTTCTTCCTTCTTTTTTGGTTTATTGTCGCATAGGCCTCTCTGTCTTGCGCCGGAGCGTATGAGGCAGTAACTATTGTTTCAATCGCCTTGCTCGTCTGATTAAGAGTCACCAGAGGAAAAGTTAAAGGGAAAAAGAAAAGAAAAAAACCCCGGACAAAATGGGTAACAGCATCGAGGCCGACGAGGCCAGCCACGGGGCGTACGGTTCCAAGGAGCTGGACCGCACGGCGTCGAATCAGGTCGGAGAGATGAATTTCGCGGGTGACCATCAGCTGACTCGAGGGCTGAAGAGTCGGCATATCCAATTCCTCGCGCTTGGCGGAGCGTAAGTTGCACTTATCAACATCACACCACCATTGCATGCATACACCTTTTTGCATTTTAATTTTCTCTCTTTTCCCTACTTGTGTATAAGATCTAGAACTCGACTAACCATGTCTCCAGTATCGGTACCGGACTCTTCATCGGCTCAGGAGGCATCCTGGCGACCACGGGGCCGGCGCCGCTGTTCATGGCGTATCTGTCCATGATGTTTGTTGTCTGGGTCGTCATGAACGACCTCGGCGAGATGGTGACGTATCTGCCCATGAAGGGTATCTCCATCCCGTACTTCGTGGGCCGGTTCGTCGAGCCCAGCTTGTCGTTTGCGAGCGGCTGGAACTACTGGTACGCGTACACGATGCTGATGGCGTCCGAGTGCACGGCCGGCGCCATCATCCTGCAGTACTGGACCGAGTCCGTGCCCGTCGCCGTGTGGATCGCCCTCCAGCTCATCGTCGTCTTGCTGTTGAACATCATCGCCGTGTCCTTCTTCGGCGAGGCCGAGTTCTGGTTCGCGAGCATCAAGCTGCTCACCATGACAGGGCTGATCATCCTCGGCATAGTCCTGTTCTTTGGCGGTGGCCCGTCGCACGACGCTCTATACTTCCGCTACTGGAAGGACCCCCCGGGAGCCTTCGTGCCGTACCTGGTCGAGGGCAACACGGGCCGCTTTCTCGCGTACTGGACTGCTTTCGTGCGCGCTGGTTTCTCCTTCGTTACTTCCCCTGAGCTGATTGCGCTCTCCGCCGGCGAGACCATAGCACCGCGACGTAACATCCCCAAGGCTGCGCGCCGCTTCGTGTGGCGATTGGCTATCTTCTACGGCTTGGGATCTCTTGTTATTGGTGTCATCGTGCCGAACGACGACAGCCGACTGCTCTCTGGCGACTCCAACGCGTCCGCTTCCCCCTTCGTTCTTGGTATCGCGCGCGCCGGTATCAAGGGCCTGAACCACGTCATCAACGCCGCCGTACTAACTTCAGCTTGGTCCGCCGGCAACGCCTTCTGCTACTCGGGTTCGCGTGTGCTGTACTCGATGGCGCTCAACGGGCAGGCGCCGCGGTGGTTCTCCAAGACGACGAAGCGGGGCGTGCCGTGGGTGGCGGTGCTGTTCACGACGCTGGTCGCGTGCCTCGCGTTCCTGAACGTGTCCAACTCCGGGTCGACCGTGTTCGCGTGGTTCACCAACATCTCGACCATCTCGGGGTTCATCGGCTGGATCGTCATCATGATCACGTACATCCGGTTCCGCCAGGCCATGACGCACCACAACCTGCTCGCGTCGCTGCCGTTCCGCACGCCGCTGCAGCCGTACGCGACGTACGCCGTGCTCTTCATCCTCGTCGTCCTCACCCTCACCAACGGCTTCCAGGTCTTCTTCCCCTCCCAGTGGACCGCCTCCGGCTTCCTCGCCGCCTACATCACCCTCCCCATCTTCTTCGTCCTGTACTTCGGCCACAAGGCCTTCTACCGAACCCGGTTCGCCATCAAGATCGAGGACGTCGACGTCTGGTCCGGGAAGAAGGAGATGGACGACATGTGCGCGGCCGACGTGGATCCCGTGCCGAAGAATTGGGTCGAGAAGGTTTGGTTTTGGATTGCTTAAAATTTTTATTTTATTTTAGACATATATATTTTATATATTTGGTTTCTTGGATTGATACCCTTTTGATGATGGATCGGCGATGTTGATTAGCGAACACATAAAAACAGTTATATATATATAAAAGGGCCAATCTATTATAAATCTCGGAATCTTGTACACGGTGATCAAGAATTAGTCTCTCCAGATAAATACAGTAAGACGGTAACAGAACTCAAGGATGATTCTGCGTAAGTACATGGGAATCAAATATTAAGCTAAACAGATGGCAAAACGCTCCGATACTTTTCACATTAGTCTCATGCCTCGTAACTTCTCTTCCCCCATGCTGAAAAATATTGACAGGCAGATTAGCAGTAGTAGCGCTTCCAAATTTGTTCATACAAGTAAAGCCAGAGCCATCAACCCCAGCGTCACGCACAAGCGACCACCCGACGGTGCTCTAGCGAACGAAAACGCAGCACTCGGAGTAGAAGTAGAAGTAACCGCAGACCCCGTATCCTCCGAGGCGACATACGTCGCGGGCACCGTAACCTCGGCCATGCTCACGCCGCTCTGCGTGTAAACCCAGAGACACACGGGCGTGCCCGACGCGCCGTACGTCGGACCGGTATTCCAGCCCCAGAGATCATTCGTCACGGTGGCCGAGGGATCGCCGCCGCTGGTCGGCGTAGGCGTAGACGTAGGCGTGTTGCTAGCGTACGTGACGGGGAACGTGCTAGCCTGGGACGCATTCGTCGCGGCCAGACTGGCCAACGGCGTGCTCTGTGTGCCTGCCGCGCACGCGGTGTGCAGATTCTTCGGCGGCGAGAAGCTCAGGGCTTCGGACTGCACGCCGGAGACGCCGCAGCAGATTAGGTCTGCGAGGTCGACGGGGCGCGTGCTGTTCTCTGTGTCTGGGTTGGAGAACGGGTAGGCCGCGTCGGAGCTGTACAGGTCGAGTGACGTGTCCACGATCACGCCGTCGCAGCATATGCTCTGGAAGTCTGTCGACCTCGCCACCGTGCCGTTCTGGTCGTAGGTCGCCGGACACCCCGGGTTGAAGAGCGACTTGCGGGGCGTCTCGGGGAGGATGCACCATTGCGGGATGGCGCCTGTGGGGAGGGATGTTGTGATGGAGGAGGACATTGTTGTTGCGATTTGTTGTGTGCTTTTTGGGAACTTCTTACTTTTGCTTTTACGGGTTTGCTGTCATGATTCTAACAGGTTCAAGTATACGCGATTGGAATTCCAATGGGGGTTACTGGAAGAAAGAAAGAAAATAAAAAAAAGTCGCTGCATTTTGGTTCAGCTGGAATTATAAAGTCGTATTAGGCAGTTAGTATCGAGCCCCTGCTGTTTTAGTATTATGACCGAGAAATCGATAAAATATCTCGGCGTTTAAGGGTTAATATTTATCTCGGATAGTTTTTTTCGGTTTTATTAAAGATAAAGATATTTTTTTATCGGTAAAAATAATTATTAAAAGTATTTATTTAAAGTTTTTAAAAAATTAAATTAAATGAAAATAAAATGAAAAATAAATTAATTATTATAAAATTATTATTATTTTATAACGTTATAAATTTTAACGAAAATATATAATATTTTATAAAATTTATATAAATTATAAATAAAATTTATAATTATTAAAAATTTTATATAATTTTTATAATTTTTATAAATTTTATTTAATTTTTATTATAATAAAAAAACTTTTTTTTAAAAAACGATTTATTTTTTATAAATGATTTTTTTAATTATATATTAATTTATTTAATTTATATAAAAAAATATTTTATTTAAAAAAATTATTTATAAAAAATAAATTATTTATAAATAATAAATAATTTATTTAAATTTAACGTAAATTTAATTTTAATTCGATTTATTTATTATTATTATATTAATTTTATATATATATATATTATTAATTATATAATTATTAAATTATTAAATTTATATAAATAAGTTTTTTTTTTAAATTTTTTTAATTTTTTTAATTTTTTAATAATTTTAATATATATATATATATATATAATATATAATATAATATAATTTATTATTAATAAATTTATAATTATAATTATAATTATAATTATAATTATAAAAATAAATATTTAAAATTTAAATAATTAATTTAATTTTAATTATTTAAATTTTAAATATTTATTAATATTTATTAAAAATATTAAGGGTATTAAATTTTATTAAAATTCACGTGATTTAATTGCTTTATTATTATATACGATAATTATAATAATAAATATTATAAAATTGCTTTTATAATTTTCTTTTTTTTACTTTTTAAATTTATTAATATATACTTTTTATAAAATTATTTTATTTTTTTTTAAAGCAGTTTTATAAGCAGTTAATTAATTTTAAAAAAACTATGTTTAATATTTAATAATTTTATTATTAAACTTATAACATTTAATGTTTAATATAATAATTAAATTTATTTAGCTTTTTTTTATTATTTTTTTTTTAAAAAAAAAAAGTTTAATAAAATTATAAATAATTAATATATTAAAATATAATTA
>KZ111699.1:0-19761 GCA_002120315.1 Hypoxylon sp. CI-4A | reverse complement strand
ATTAAAATAAAATATTAAAATATTATTAATATATATAAATTAAAAAAATAATATTTATATATATAAATTATATTAATATAAAAATATTTAAAAAGCTTAATATATTTTATATTATTAAATTTAAGTATAAATAAATTTAAAGATTTTTATTTAAATTAAAAAAGAATTAAAAACCTTAAAACTCATAAGAATTATTACATGAATTTAAATATACACTCTAAGCTTAAACCTTTTGTCACAATCAGCTATCGTTTGAACCAGCACATTTGCTTTTACCTTAGAGAGAATTTTATTAAGCAAATAAATGATTTAAATCGACTTCAATGTCAAGACATTGCAAAAGTCCACAGAATTTTCACTCATGACAAGATTAATCCCCAGCCTAATATCGACCAACTAAGCAAACACCTTTATGGCGTTTGTTCGATGAGTCCAGCTTTGGTAATTTTCGACAATGTTTCCAAGGAGAGAAAGTTGGAAATCCTAGTCAAGGAACGTGTATTAGTAGCTTGGATACCGGAAGACAAAGATGTTAAGTCAATATTGCAGCACGATCCTGGCCAAAGGTCTTGGCTTCAAGAACTATTTAGGTATGCCGCTATGAGGTAGATAAGCCCTTAAGTCTACCGAGACTTTAACGATAGTAGATGCCACAGAGTACTTGGGATTAACCAACCGGAATTGCGAGCTGAACGCATTGTTTCTGCTACCGTAATTAGAGGCCAGTGCTTATCTTACTACCTACCTAGGTAGTTATTGAATTACTCTGCCCTGGGGCTCTATTCCTTAAGGATTCTCTGCATGGAAAGGACTACTAGGCTCAGGTATCTAGGCAAGTAGAAGTTCTAGATAGATTCTTTTAGAAGGTAATCAACAGTTCCTTCTCCAGAACCTAAGAGTGTTGTTCCTGGGGCATGAATCATTATGGTAATATTTAGTACTGATTGTCCCCAATAATTTGGAGCTGTTAACAACTACATCTCAAACATCCCACTTAAACAGTGTTGCTCCCTTTACCAAGTGTCTAATCAGCCCAATAGAATGACTGACACAGAAACCTTAGAATGCTCCGCATGTTTCGAAACTAAACAACGAATAGAGGTTCAACCAACTGCATTAACAGTAAACTGTACACACCCTTCAACACTATGTCTAGAGTGTGTTGCTGTATTTGTCAATACTCAGATTCGGGACGTCGCTGTCGACCAGCCTAGATGTCCAGAATGCCAGGAGCCCTTGGGATATACCGAAATTCAAAAATATGCTGACAAAGACCTATTTTCTCGGTGAGTAAACAAATACTGCACCAAAGGCTTCACGAAGGGGGAATGGATAAAAGTGATTTGACACTGATGAATGGTTTCTAACACACCACAGATACCACAGGCGTACAATTGACACTTTAATTTCTAAGATAGACAACTTCGTTTGGTGTCCCCTTGGCTGCGGAACAGGCCAGGTTCACTATCCAGGGGTAAATCAACCATTGGTTTATTGCCCTAAAGACCAACGCCATTTTTGCTTGCGCCATGGAGTTGCTTGGCATCAGGATTACGAATGTGAAGAGTACGACTTGTTCCTGGCTGATCCGCATCATTTTCGAAGCAAAACTCAGATTCAAAGACATTCTGATCGTGTACGGGAGCTCGAGGATCGGAAGGCTCAGCAAGCAATCCAGGATGCTGAAGCACTATTCACTCGAAGCTTGCTCAAGGAAGAGGAGGCGGCCCAAGCTCGCCGAATAGCCGAGCAACAGCGTATAGAGAGAGAACGTAGAGAAGCCGAAGAAAGGGCTAGACGTGGTGAAGAGCAAAGGATCGCTGAAGAGGCCCGAAAGCATCAAGCTCGATTAGCTGAAGAGGAGACTTTGACTGCCCGGGAGCTTCCAAAAATTGCCAAACGCTGTCCTGGGAGAAACTGCCGCGTTCCTATTCAGAAGACGGAGGGGTGGTAAGTTAACTTGCAATAACTACTGGTGCTTCTAAAAGAGTATTGCTAATCAAGTCTTATAGTAACGATATGCGATGTATGAGTTAGGTAAAGTGCCGAGTTGATATATTTGCTAATTCTCTATATTAGGTGGAAAATGCTATTTGAAGTTTAACTGGGCAACAGCTAGGTACTGACACTGAGGTTTCTGTACGCACAGCATTAGTGGTGCTCAGATTATATCAACTCATGCACCGTAAAATGTACTTATTTCAGATTGCAGTTATATGGAAAATAAATAGCTGATTTCATAGTTTTTAACTTACAATAAACAATACCCTCAGCATCCACCGAGCATTCAAGCAAACACTCTTTGATATAACGTGAGTACCCGTAAACTCCAGGAAGAAACTTGACGGGATAATAATTTATTTGGAATACTAGAGGCACTCATATGAGCGTTAAACGTGCCACTCTGCCATTCTCTCCCGATGCCCAACAGACGTGACCCTTTACACATTCCACACTGTCAAAGCTGCTATTATCAAATCCATGCCATGTCCGGCCACTGTCAAGCGTAAAGTCAGATCCAGTCGGGCCTACAGCGAGCGCTAGACTATAGTAGCCAGGTACCCATGAAGACCCGGATCTATAGCCTCCAGGGAACGAAGTAGAAGAAACCCAAGTCACACCGCCGTCACCCGTCCATGCCGCAGTATCAATAGCACCCGTAGGTTCCGAGTAGTTTCCACCAACAGCAATACCATGCTTCGCATCACGGAACTACACCGAGAAGACTCCAGACCCGTCACCACCGGCAATAGAAGCACTAGATACGTCCCAGTGGAACCCGTCATTGCTTCTGAATATCCGACCGGGGTCAACACCGCCCGAAGCAATATACCAGCGACCGGCCGTCGTCGCAAGACACGTACCACTCGCAGCAAACCCAGCCTCCCCATCGAGCGCCGGCGCCATGCCGCGAGAATCAACGACATCCCAGCTCGCACCACCATCGCGCGTCTCGATGAGCCGCATCTTCCCATCGACGGGATCGCTCATCGCCATCCCGTGCTCCGGGGTTTCGAACGCGACGCAGTCGTAAAACGCGGCCGCCTCCCGGTTCGCAAACGACAGCGTCCACGTCGCGCCGCCATCGCCCGTGACGTAGACGCGCG
The DNA here is from genome assembly GCA_002120315.1 of Hypoxylon sp. CI-4A. Taxonomy (NCBI): domain Eukaryota; kingdom Fungi; phylum Ascomycota; class Sordariomycetes; order Xylariales; family Hypoxylaceae; genus Hypoxylon; species Hypoxylon sp. CI-4A. Next base: position 16,654 of record KZ111699.1, on the reverse strand, counting down.
AGCTGTCGCCCTCGCCGACGGAGAGCACGACGGCCTTCTCCGCAGACCAGGCCTCGATGTCGCGGAACTCGAGACCGCCAGCGGCGGCGGCCTCGTCGTCGTCGTCGTCTTCTTCTTCGTCCGACGACGACGACGACAACTCCGGCCCGACGGACTTCCACGTGTCGCCGCTGTCCGTCGTCCGCAGGACGGTGCCGTTCGTGCCGGCCACCCATGCGATCCTGTCTGAGACGGGCGCTAGCCCGCGGAACCGCGCGTCGCTTCCTGTGGACAGGAGGGTCCAGGTCGGGAACGGGAATGTGGCATTGTTGGGTGGTATTATCGAGCCTCCGGCGCTTACGATCTGGGTGGTCAGGGGTAGCAAGAACAGGGAGGTCCACGATAGTAGACGCGTCATGTTTTTTTTTCCCGGCGTCAAGATTTTGACCTACAGGGCGGTTGCTGACTTGGGATCAGGACGAAGGAATGTTTTCTTTTTCTTTAAATAAAATCGGCCCATTGTCGTTATCGTCGCTTTCTATGCGCTTTCTCCAAACCCCTGTCATTGAGGCATTCTAAACTGCATTAGGCAGGCGAAAAATGCTACCATGCCATTTCGTCCCTTACAGGATGCATGGGAAGCTATACTTAAAGCGGTTTCATCGATAATAGAAAAAAGTTGTAATCTTATCACTCGGCAGCAGGATGAGGCAAAATGGAATAGATACAGTATGTACAAATGGAATTATGATAATTAAAGAATGGTTTATGGAATGGCAAGCTACGCGAAGCCAGAGGCTGATATCTACGATGCGTGCGATGAATTAATTCTTGCCTACTATACTCTTAAAGGAGAAGTACTTGGGCGACCGCGGGTATCCCCTGAGAGTCATAGCGGGCCGGTCTCCAGGTGCTCCATCTCTGTGCCTTGGCAGACCGACGCCGGCAAAGGCGCTGCGCGAGAGTGGGGGCCGGGATCCGGCTCGGATGCGTGGAACGGGGTTGGGCTTGAGGGTTGGATCGGCTGTGGAATTCCGGACGACGGTGTCCTGGGTCTGGCTGATTCGCGTTGGATTTGCCGCTTCCGCAATGTCGATGATAGCATCCTGTTCGTAGGTTTCGAGCAGGTCTTCCGAGCCGAGCGATCCCGCATTCGACATGTCCGAGTCAATAGACTCCAAAGGGCTATTCGCATCAATCGAATATATCGAGTCGAAGGCCTGTTTATACTCAAAGTCTTGTATATCTGTAATCAAGGCGTGTCGTTCATCATCCTCTGAAATAAGATCACTATTTTCTAGAGTTGCATTACTCTTAGTCTCAGGGCAGTATCGCGATTGAAACATGGCTTCTAGTTTGATCGGATCAAAGCTCTTTGGCATTGGATCCGTGACGTTCCATTTCATTTGGAGATGTTCATCACGCTTTGCAACCTCGATGTCTTTTTTCGATAGCTTGAGAGGAGATTGTTTAGGTTGGTGTAGGAAGATTTTGCGCTCAGCACATGGGCCAGGCTCATCAGGAATGCCATCAAAGAGCTCGTACTTCTTCATAGTAGCTACGCAGTCATTAAGCGACGTCATTATAGAAGTTTTTATGCTCTGTGCTATTTTTGCAACTTCAAGTTACTTGACAACTCACTAAATCAGTAGCAACGCTTTGTTGTGATCGAATAGCTGTACTAAAACATCAGCCTATAGCAGCTTAGAATCTTGAACTTACTATAATGTTCTCGTTTCAACAATTGGTTGACAAGAAACAACGACTATGTTGCTTTTGAACATTTTCTTTGTTCTTGGTTAGGTGATGATCTTGATCGATGTTAGGAAGCATTGCGCTCTTGTTCCATTCCATACCGATCTAGGAAAAACAAGCTGGTCTGGGCCTAGTTACTGCAAGCCTGAGGATTCCGGTCGATTCAGCATGATTGGAATTCAATTGCGAGGGGAAGGAGTCAGAGAATTTTCGAATGGATAATACTTAGGTTGCCTGGTGTTACGTTACGACCTCGATCAAAATTTGCAGGATGATGCGTAGATCCAACAAGATGGGCGGAATTAATAATTCGGATCGAAATAGCGGACGGTCCGTATCTGGTGCTTCTGTGAAAACCTTTCTATAGATAGAATGATTCTAGGCCGGTCCAATTTTACCCAAATTTAATATGTCTTGCTACGAGCTTGATGGGGGCGGGCCGAATTCGTCCTACATTGAAACATACAGCAGATAGTTGAACCGTTAGATCTCGAACAAATGGCGGATTCGTCATCACTTCACGACACTAGTGACTGTGGAGATTGCGCCGCATTCAATAACTTGCCAAATCCGCATGTCTCCTGTCCTTATGCAGGTCCTGCACACCCCTATTATTTTTTCGGGTCTGAACTGGGAATAAAAATTGGATGAAGATGGCGGTGTTGATGTTAGTAGCATGTAGGGGATATCGTACCACCTTAAGGATTTCTGGGTCGTAGAAAGCTTACGACGTTGTGATCTCTGACCACGTTTTGCACGGAATTGGTTCCATACTCCTCCTGTCATGCCAGCGTTGTACGCGCATGGAAGTTCTAGCCCGGACGCTAGGGATATCTCCCCACGGCTACGTGCTGCGATGTGACGAGGTGCCGATACCGACGGCAGTTCGCCGTCTGATGTGGGAGAACTTTAAAGGGACGTCAAGCTCGCGATAGGCCGTAAGCGGGGGGTCGAGGACTATTCGTAGACGATAGACTGAGGTAAATGAAGGACAATTGAATGCAGGTACAGGAAACCTCTGTTGAACTTCTTTGACTTGGACTATTAGATGCGTTCATAATGCGGAGGACTCATACAGTATGTCTTCGTGTCCACGGGATACGAAGAAATTGACCGAATTTGTGATTCGGGACCCGAGAATCTGGAAACGAACCAATTAAGTTGACCGAAGATGGTGTGGGTTATGCATCATATGCCGTACGACGAGTCATACAACAGAAGCGCGGTGGCACTTCTATTTACATCTCACAAATTTGCAGATGTGAGTGAATGCATGTCGTAAGAAATGGCAGGCAACTTTCTTTCTCTTTCTCGCGATCTATCTCACACCGAATTTTAGATCCTTTTTTCATGCGGGACTAAAACCGAGAGATCATGGCTGCGCTTACACACGTAGTGTTCCCCAACATTTCCGCTTTAATCCCAGCGCCATCAACGGTAAGCTCGGAAGCCCTCGTGTTCCGAGATAAAGGTGAGAATCGAATGAGCTATGTATGTCATGGACGGTCCGACTGGGTTTGTGGAGGATTCAGTGAGGCTGAATGCGGTAATCTCTTGCGCCGCTCACATACGACCCCGCCGTTGCGGCGAAAGATGGATCTCGCCTTTGGGTCCCCGGCGCCGTCGCATCTTGGTCGAACGGCTAGAGGGGTGCTTGGCAACTTTAGATAGCCTCATGCCTGTAGTAAGCTGAGGTCTTCGCACATGGGAATAGGCTAGCGAGACCCGAGAGAATGTTTTGATGAGGTCATTTTACGTAGGGTTTTGGTATGAAAACGTGAGTGAATATAGCGAGGTGACGGCAAGGGACGGCTTCGACCGATCTGCTGGCCCGTATCTGACTGGCTATCCGAGCCCGAGAGGCTGACTCGATATGGATGTGCCCGCAACTTGGGACGATCAGTACCATAACAGGCGAATAACTTCGAAGGTGGAGTAAGCCCTGGCTTCTTTTGTTGTTTTCCTGTCATTAAGTAACGTTCACATCCCAAGGGTATTCCCTTTTAGCGTCCACCGCTCGATGAATTATCATCACTAGGTTACACTTCGATCTCTTGTTACCTGCATGCGAGTTACATGCAAGTTGACTGCTCGTGAGCTTGAGACGTCATACAACTGCAAGCAAGAACTGGGATGCATCTAGTTTCCGGGCTGATACCACTAATCGACTCGGGTTTACGAGGTTGGCACGCTAGCTTCGTGTACATGTTAGCTGTACCAACTTGGATGTATGGATTAGGTATTCCTGCGTGGCTCTAAGACTCTTAGGTACATGTAGGGAGTCCTATCTCTAGTTTTCTAGTCTCGCTAGTACATACGCGGCGTCGTTCGGGTATCGGAATTATTGTTAAGTTTGAGACGTTGTGGTTTGAGCCAAGTTTCTCATTAATAAAACTTCGGACAATACCGCAAGTGCCAGAATTGGGGACCGGGAGGCCGGCCAACGCTTGTCGTAAATCATCGTAAACTTGTTCGAGGCTCAATCGTTCGAGCCAGTTTCCAACCGGCCAACAGACCAAACTTTTCAACGTCATAACGTACCATCTGGTCAGCTTCTTCTGGCTTGATGGACTGGACTAGTCGTGAATAACAAAGACAAGACTATTGTTATACCCCGCACTGGGAGTACTGCATGGTGCTGTGATCGGACTAGTCGGCTCGGGCTGGACGGCACAGGTGGTGGATTATCGTAGGAAAAGACCCGATGAGAAGAGCATTGTCTGACGCAAAGAAAAAGAAGAAGAAAAAATAAGAGATCAAAAAGACCCACGCTGCTGTGTCCCCCGCTTCGAGTTGCACAGCAAAAGAGGGCGGTGATCGACGAGCACTAGGCCCAACACAGCATGTCGCTTTGTATTTCCTGCCAGCAAAGCGATGCGGCCAGAATGCGTGGTGACGCCCAAAAGCCCCCAATCTCGTATTTGGCAACGCTTGCAAACCTCTCTTGCAGAATACATACATATGATACATAGTACATATGCAGACTATCTGCATGCACTTCCTACACTAGGCGCTCAATGGTACACACACAAGACAACTTCGTCTGCCGGGTCAGGGGTTCAGCTCCCAGCCTCATTTAGCACAAGCGCCAGTCCATCATAACCGCTCTGGGGTTCTCCTAAGCTCGAAATGTCCTAGGATAGCATGTCCACTTTCCACCGTTCCTGCGAATCAACATGTAGGAGCTATGACGTCCTCCTGGGATCTTTCATCGGAACTTTTTCCTTTGAAGTAAGCTACCAAAAAAGAGACTGAAAGAGATCAGCGTCTTGCAAGTGAGATAAGGATCGTCAATTGTTTTTTTTCGGGGCTTTGAATTGCATTAGAAAAGGCTTGTCAACCCCTCGTCCTTCTCAGTCACGATGGATAGGGATCACGACTTACCTCCACGCCCTTAATCACCATAATTGAGGTCCGGCCCCCCGTGCTTGATCGCCCTTTCCATCTGCGTGGAGCTTCTCAACCTTCCCCTTCATCTTCGATTGTAATATAATAATAGTAATCATCGTCTACCAGGGCTTCGATCGATCAGCACCATGCGATATTCCTTGGCATCTCAAGCCCTTGTCGGCGCCGTCGCCGTCTCAGCTTTGACCGTTCCGCGGTCCATCAGCAAACGGTTAACATTTATCGACCTCGCACAATTCGGCAGCTTCCCGACCATCTCGCCGGAACAAGCCCACAAGGATGCCGAGCCTATGTCCGGCCTCCTGGGCGATGGCCCTCAGTTCACTGGCGCCGATAACAACAAATCCAACAGCAAGACTCCTGAGGTCGAGCAGCTGGCCACAACTGAGGATACAGCCGCCGCCGCTGACGGCACTTGTGATCGCAACAACCCAGCGGTTCGTTTCGAATGGAGGAATTACTCGGCCGATGACAAGACAACATTTGTCAACGCCATCAAGTGCTTGATGAACAAGCCCTCGTCTGGGAACTTCCAGGGTTCCCAAAGCCGATACGAAGACATTGTGTCGGTGCACCAGCAACTCACACCCAACATCCACCAGCGCGCCGTCTTTTTGCCCTGGCACCGATACTACGTCTCCATCTTCGAATCCATCATGCGCGAGGAGTGCGGCTTCGACAGGGCTTTCCCGTGGTGGGACGAGACTCTAGACTCGGGCAACTTCGCTGCGTCTGACTTGTTCACCGACGCCCACTTCGGTCCTATTCCCGCCAAAACCTCTGATGGCCAAGGTACCTGCATCACATCTGGCGTAAGCATCCCTTATTTAATGCCCTTGATGTTAGAAGCAGCCGTAGACTAACAAGTTCTTAGACATTTGGCGGAACTACACTCCACATCGGCCCTGGCGGTGGTTTCACGGACCACTGTCTCGCGCGAGCTGTTGACGAGAGCTTGACCGGCACCGTCAGTGCGCAATTCGTCCAGGACTGCAACTCGCGCACGTCCTACGACGACATGCGAAGCTGCCAAGAACTAGGGTAAGCCTCTCTCCGACGAACTCAAAAGCGAGCATCGCATTGCTAACCTATTCATAGACCTCACGCCTATGGCCACAACGGTGTTGGTGCTGTAATGGCTGATGTCCAGTCATCCCCCGGCGACCCGATCTTCTTCATGCACCACTTGTTCGTCGACCACTCATTCCGCATCTGGCAGAATGGCGATGCGTCGCGCACCACCACAATCGACGGCTGCGCCGATGCCAGCGACCCATGCACTCCCATCACTCTGGACTACACTCTCACCTCCAACGGTCTGCGACCCGACACCACCATCGGCAACGTCATGGACACGCTCGGCGGCTACCTCTGCTACCGATACGACTACTAGTCTTTTCGAGAAAAGACTTCTACTTTTTTTAATTTATGCACGATCACTTTTAAGATCGCTGCAGCGTAACGACTTCTTTTAACCTTGCATCGTACTTAGGTATTTACCATTGCGGAATAGGCGTTGGAGATTTACCTTTTTGGGGATGGATATAAGGAGAGGGGCTATTTTGGAGCGAACGCGAACGCATTGGCAGCGTTTTCGAATGTCCGGCCTGATGATACCTTGATAGATAGAGAAAAAGGGGTCCCACGAGTACAATCCTTATTAATTATTTATACCCAGCGGAAATCTTAGCTCAGTATATAGAAACGCTATCAGTATATGCATGAATGAAAAAATTTCACTTCTACATATGTTTGGGTCATCGGTTTATAATGTAATCTCTATTGCACTAGCATACCACCATCGCTTTCAATTGAACCTACATACATCAAGAGTCATGTAGGCCCCGGGTATTTAGATCTCGCCTTCGCGTCCTGCAGATGCTGCATCTTGCGCTCCAGTTGCAACACTCCCCCTCCTAGTGCACCCCTCCATACACCACCACCATCTATATATCTCATCCCGTCACCATCCATAACGCATGTGTGTACATTTACCTGCTACATTTAATCTAAAACATGCATCATATATGTATGTTTTCCTGAAACCTGAGTAACCATCCGTGATTATTTTTATCATGGGTAGATGAACTCATACTTGTAAGGGTCGCGCCCCTTTCCCCTCCGCAATCCTGTAAGAATTAATTGAATCAATTTACAGCTGTATAGCCGTCATCGCAACTTATTGTCATTCGCATATAAGACATCAAAGCTATAGATTCTTAATGATTAAATGCACTCTCATTTTCTCTCGCATTTTCAACAGGTAAAACATTTTTACGCAAAGTAACTAACATCCATCGTAATATACATTTTCTATCGAGTATCATTGCTGCAACAGCAAGTTCCAGGGGCTTCAGCGATAAACCGCAGTGAAATAGGTGCCTACATAGATCCGCTATCATCGAAGAGGCTTCACCGTCCATCTGTCGGCCGTGAACGACAGCCGTCCCTGTTCGGCAAGCCGGGCTGGGTCCACGTAAATATTCACACCAATCCCGCCGCTGTACAGATTATATACCCGGAAAATGACGTAAATAGAGCTATCGGTGGACAGGCTCTTCATCTTGCCCCATTGCGCGTGGCTCATGTAGAAAGGCGTGTCCCATGGTCCTGGAGTTGTCTTGACTTCGATGTAGTACTGCGGCCGGCGATCGCGCCAGCTAGCCTCAAGATGCTTCAGATCAATGAGGACATTCGTTAATGTACCCGTCTCATCCTTGTACTGAAGATCGGATGTTTCGATTCCCCGCCAGCTCTCCATATCCGCGTAAGCTTGATGCTCTGTCACGTATTTTCGAATTGTACTTGTCCAGTTGTCTCTTGTGAATCCTACAAGAGGGGGATCCATTGCGGACAACAGCTCGAATACCTAGAAGATTTTTCCGTTAGTTTCCAGATTTGGTCTTGAAAATCTTTGCGAAGACTCACGAATAGCTCGCCTGCGGCACCAACTCTCTTGTCGCGTTCAATTTGGGCAAGGTTTGGATCAAACAGACGGGATTCAACAAACGTCTTGGTTCCAAGACTCAGCCCAGCAAAGAGCCTGGTGATATTAGCTGGCCCACTAAAGAGTCGGTTTCTCTTGGCTGCCAATATAACTTGTCCCAGGAGCGCTCTGTACTGAAGAGACAGTAGTCCTTCGTACATTAGTTGAAGAGAAGTGCTCGGCGACGGAGATTCCCGGGAAGCCCGAGAGATATTTTCAGCCGGGCTGGGGATACTGTAAGACCTTGGATCCGTGAATGATGTCTCTTGCCCTCTATATGGATCTTCGCGGTCGAAGAGAGGTGTAGGTGTCCTTGATTCAGATAGAGGAGATCGCACTCTTTGCGGGATAGGTAGCCCTCTCGTAGGTGTTGTCGGCTCTACAACCGTAGGACTAAAAGGGAAAGAGAAGCTGGGCTGATTACTACTCCTATCATCATGTTCTTTTTCTAGCGCGGGAATATTGACTTCAACGACACCAACCTCGCTCAGATACCAATCAACCTGTGATGGCTTGGTTCTTAAGACAGTCTGAATTAGACGTTCCACGCTTTGGTCGGTAGTCTTGGGGGGACTGGAAACTGCCGCAGGGTCGGTCATTATCCATTTCATGATACGGCTCGGGAACGTCGTAAGGTAACTTCTTTCTCGTTGAACTTCGTTATGTGGCACATATACCTCTAGACCGTGGGTGTCGTCGATATGAATCTCGCACTTATCAACCGCTTCGCTTACTGTTTGGCCATTGATGCAGACAGTAAGTGTTGTTGATATACCCAGTGCCTCCCATGTGCGGGAATTGTAAAGTATATCGTACAATTCATGCCCATCTTCTTTGAATCGAGGGCTCTTACAGTGAGCTGCAATACTAAAAAAATATCGTTAGTCTTGGAATTTTTATTAGTTAAGGGGAATGAGTATGTAATAATACCGAAGTAGTCCATGAGCCCTCCTCTTGACATCTTGATTCGGGTCTGATAGCGGAATCTTAATACCAGAATCCAAAACGGAAGCCTCCTTTACTAAACGTGACAAATACCGATCTTCAAGTCCCACCCACTTTATTAAAGGCTCCAGCTGACGAGTTTCGCTTACGGTAAAAGCAAGAGCCTGTATCTTGCTACGAAAAATACCGTCGAGCTTCTTGCGGTCGATAATAGCAAAATCAGTATCTGCTGCATGTAAACTCACCACGCCCAATGTACTTTGGACTGGTAGGATGGGACGTTTGAAAAGATCTTCGGCGGAACCTCTTGGAGGCTTGAATTCGAATTGTGAGTTTAGAGCCCAGAGAAGATCTTTGACATGTTCCACGGTACTTTCCTCTGGCCTGAGTTGGTATAACTCCTGGTAAACGACATCAGCGTCAAGCAAGCGAACTCCGAGTTTCTTGGTGAAGAAGCTTTCCATCTCTTTCGGATAATCATTACTCAGATTAACCTTGCCTCGAATTGAAGAAGGAGCAGACCATAGGCACTGAGATGGCTTCAGCCACTTCTGGGTAGATGACTCAACGAATATTAATGCATCCTTTTCGAATGCCGCCCTTCATAAGAATTGTTAGCCTCTTCGACCGTCTCGTATAGGTCAGATAACTTACTTGATATCCGTGAAGGCGTTCCCAGAAATCTTGTTACTGTCAAGATACTTGTAGAGCTCATGTACATTGTGAGCTTCTTGACGTTTTTGAACGTTTTTGAGCGCCTGTACGATATCCGTCCATGCGCATTTTCTCATTCCTAGGGATTCCTCCAGGAACTTCTTCAGGATGGAAAAATCGATATCGGATCTTGCAAAAGCTTTTTGATATAATGGAAGGATGGCGTGCTGGGTGTTCATACCAATTGGCCCATCCAGTAGACAGTTCTCTAATGAAGTCCAACCCGAGCCCATGTCCATCCAACTGGGGATGAATAGGGCGAGGTTGCTATTGAAGTACTCTCTATACAGAGAAGAACAGTAGTCTATCAGCAACAACTACGTCAACTACCTGAATAGGGAGCTTGAGTACGTACCTGACTAGAGCCTGTTTGGATTCCCGTAAACTCTTGTCGATTGTTATAAACAACTCAGCATGAATACGTAAATATAACTGCAGGATTCGGTAAGGGTCTACGGGGCTGGGTGCGCTTCTGAATTGCACCTTATCTGGTGTGTCTGGCTTTATTCCCTGCAGAATATCGAAGTAAAATTCGAGATCTGGAGAAGCTTTCACTCCAAGTGTGCGTAAGAAATGCCACTCTGGTCCTTCAGCAGAGCTGGTTTCGATATCGAGAAATGGGTACGGCTCTCCAAGGCGCATGAACTCCTCGCGAGTTTTGAGTAGTATAGGAGTTGGAAGATACGTATCTCTAAGAAATGTGCTGCGACCACCTTGACAGGGAACCAGTACTCTCCCGAGATATTCTATGCCATTGGATGGCATACGATCTTTGATCGGATACCAGTTGTACCTTAAAAACTTCAAAACATCGGAGGGAAGGGAGTTTTGAACAAAGTGACATTCATCTGAAATACCATTGACTGCACCCTTTTTCTCCTTTAAAAGGCTTGCATATTGAAAGACCCCTATGTCGATCTTTAACCATTCTTCCCACAACAGGAGATGTGATATCGGTTTCTCCGGTGGATTTTCCAAATACTTTTTGTGCAGGAAATGGATTTCAGGCCAATGTGGACGTTGTTTGGCGTCTACTTTCTGGGACAATTGCCAGGGACCATATGGGGCCATGTCTGCAAAGTAGAACACATGGTCAACCGGCGAAAATAGGCCGCCTTTGACATCATACAACTTTATGTCAAGATATTCCTGAATTGACTGATCATCGGACTGTGTGAGATATAGGAACCTTAGGTGGGAAATCGATGCTTCGAGGTCGATCCCAAGGAGCCCAGTAGGTTGGAGTTGATATTTTTGTAGAATCCTCTTACGGATATCATCCACTGAGGCGTGCTTTGCACCGAGATTAATAAAAAGGTTCTCCCTCTCGCTTAGGGTTGACGCCTTAGGGTCTATGAGATTCATACCCAGACCTGTAGGGATTGGAAAACCTGATGCATTGGCAAAGTAAGTAGGGTCGCTGGTACTCGCCCATTTCCCGTTGATCAAGGGAATGAGCTCCGTGTCTTGCATCGCTGCCACTGTGTCCGATGGCTGATTGGAAAAGCAGGAGTTGAGTGCCCCGGATGCACGAGCGTGCCAGTCATTATCTTGCTCGACTGACCGCATTCTAGATGCAGGATTCACAAGATCATGCCGTACAATCTTAAGGAACTGTTTACAACCAATATTTTGTAGTCCGTATTCATTCAAAATATCGAGATCCTTTGAGGCGTAGGATAATGAAACGTAGCAAGCTTCATGACCCGGAAGATCGTCAAATAGAGGGTTGTTGTATCGATCCAATGTCGTTGTAGGAAGTCTCACAGTCCGTGATATGGTCCTTAGCTCCGAGGAATCATGCAGAAGTATGATTTCTTCATTCAAAAGTCTGTGTTTGATCTTATCCGTAAGTTTGCCCCAAAATGAATCTGAGTGCGACGATGTTTTCGGGAGATACCTCATCCACTGATACTTCAAAGTCGGGTGTTGACAAAACTGCCTCATACCAGTAGTGAAGGCTTCAGCCAATGTATCGAGCAAGCGGAGGTTCCGGGATGAAGTCGTGACAATATCCTCTCGGTTGGCTTGGGTGACGAAGTCGCTATGGATCAGAAACTGAAAGTACTAGTGAGCTTGTAGCCAATGTTATGATTCTGGATTTCAGCTTACATTGAAACCAACCTTGCGGATTGGTAGGAATGCGAATATTTCTTGCGGTTCAATCAAGGGCACATCGTCATTTGAAAGAGGAAATGCGACTACTACAGGAGCGGTACTGTAGGCTCTCGACGCTTCTTCCTGAGTTGAGTACTCCTTATTTTCATTTCGAGGTAAATCCGATGCGGTGAGCTTCACGACATGGTACTTCCATTCCGTGCGCTGCGAGATTCCATCACTCGTATAGCTTCTCGTTACGGTATGTCGGCTGGCATTCCTGCCTCCATTTAATGTCAGTGTTGTTGAAGATGTTACCACCTCGTTCTTGTCGTAGATGTTCACCCGAATTTGTTTCAGTTTTTGTAAAAATAAGAGCATGGCAGGTTGGAGCTCGCCCAGCTGAGTCAAGATGCTCTGCCGCTGTGTGCCGTTGTCTCCATGGAGGAATAGCGTCGTTCGGGTTAAAGGGGCTACCAGAGCTGCCGTTGGTTGCTGCCACTCTGGGGATATCATTCCCATTCCGGAGTCGCCTTTCCGGTGTGTGAAGGTAAAGGAATAATCTCCGGATTGGATATGTACTTTCCAGGCCACCTTAAACACTGATTTAAACCCAATTCCCTTTTCGCCAATGTAGCCTTGAGCCACAGTCTTAGAGCTTTTGCCGATGTTGCAGATCGCCTGGATATTCTCCTCTGTAAATCCATCTTCGTTATTGTTGACGACGATACGATCGTTGTAGATGTCGAAAACGGCTTCGGGCACCTGGCCCAAAGCAGCTGCACGGTGAAAGGAGCAATCGTCGACGTTCTGTAGTAGCTCATAAAAGAAGCGTACATCTTTAGAGTAAAGGTTCTTGGCCAGACTAATGCGATGTTTTATCAGCATAGAATCCTTTTTTCACTTCCTCGAGCAGAATTCATACGTTATGACGCTTGCGCCTATCATCTCATCCTTCCTGAGGAATGCTTCTTCAACTTGGCGGCGAGTTTCTGCGTCCATCCTGGAATAGACATCCTCGCCGAGGTAGCCATGCTCTTTGGCGATATTTTCCACGAGCCTACGTGCGGCATCGGCCATACTGTTCGAAGTGGACTAAATAAAAGTGCTATCAAGTTAAAAATAAACGCTGAATGTTTGTGTATATATCGGCTGGTAATGGACCATCTGGGGAGTAATAATGCAAGAAATGGCATAAAAGAGCAACTTGTGAGTTGAAGAATTATTATATTAGAACTGGCTGCACCTCATGTTTGCCGCCCTCTTCAATATAGCACTGCGATTTGATTAGCAATTGGACAATCCTATCTTGTATTTTTGCACCTTATTGAAGGCTACCTAATGCTACATTCCGGTTGTTAGAGAGGTACATACCCAAGTTTCTGTCAGATCTAGGTACGGTCATCTCAATATGGATTTTTAGTCGCTGGCCAAATCGCTAGTTAAAGTGCAACGCCTTCCGGGTAAGAGGACGAACATGATGTGTGTCCAATGCTAATAGAATCGCCCAAGCTTCCCTCAGCTGCACATAACAGGGCGCGAAAACTGGCCCCTGAACCATTCCCTAAGGTTTCATTGAATTGTATTAGTATTAGAAACTCAAGCGCTCAGCTACGGGCCGCGATATGCGATCTCGGGCTCGGGCTTGGCTCATGTAGCATAGACCAATTAGGTAGAGGTAGGAATCATTTAACTTTGCAGAACGCCTCATTTTGATTGGTACTTGGGGTACCAACACGATGGTATCGCTTGCTGTGCCACTTCAGCACCAAACCAACATGTGCCTGCGCGCTTAAGTTGATACGATGGTGGAAGGTGATCTGCTTTTTGAAACGAGGTTGAGCAACATCCGCCGACATCACCCAAGTATCCAGGTTTTGATCCTTGATCCAAAGTATTTGGGTAACAGACTGAGGAGCTTCTTGGAATAAGATGGGAATACCGCCGGACTAACATTCATTGCAAGTCGAGCAAAGAATAAACTTCGGCTTCTGTTCATCTCCGTCATAGTCGGTGCACAGTCTGCTCAGTGCCATCTTGGCGCTGTGGTGCATGCTTTCCACCAATATCGTTGTGCGTGTCCGCTCGCGTCGTATGATGACCTGAACGATATTATATACAATGCACCTCTCTTGGGTATGGCACAAAATCGGAGAAAACACTCCATAATAAAATGAAAAAAGTTGTATGTGATCTAGACTCGTTGATGTGAAAATAGATAAGGGGTAGAATGATTTCCATCCTACAGTACCTAGGTACCTAAGTGTGTAGCAGCAAGTTTCGGTACCCAAGACACACTAAAATGCATTTTCAACCCGGTTCCTACCTGATGATAATGATGATATTAACGTACGTACATCCTCTATCTATTATCTGAATATAATAAAGGCGCACCTGCGGCCTATGAATAAATTTGAAATATATTTAAAGCTGCATATCATGTAAGAAATCCTCCTATCAGTCGCTGTACCAGGACCTCAACTTCTATGCTAAAAAGGGGAAAAAGAAAAGACCGCGGGGCTCAAGATGATCACGGAATCCCCTATCCTCCCTATCAATTAAATCCATCCATCCATAAAAACCCCCTAAATCAGGCCGGGAGTGGGTGGTCTGTGCACGCCCTAGTATTTAAACGGGCTTTGCCCCATATTTACACTTTCTACGAATCAACATCCTTTACAACCATAAGTCTTCTAGGAGCCAAAAAGCACTTATTTAATATGTCATAGCAAAACTCAAACCTACTCGTATCCTTTTTCAACGCCATACTCTATTAAATGTTTAACCACTACATCAGATATAGCCACCTACATCGTATGTAGTTAGGTACCTGGAAATTTTCTAAGGGCTTCTATTTAAGTAACTGAATGTTCTCCAGGTTCTGGAATAAGTTAGGTAGTCGAGAACACCGTACTAGACGCGATATGCGACAATGCGTCGAGAGTTTGACATTGCATTTTTACATTCCCTTAGTGTGCTAGATACCTGGTAGGTAAATAAAGTCTACCGATCGGTACCGTAGAAGGAATGAAATAAAAGTACACGAAATGGAAATGCGAAACGAACGCGACGACTGGTAGATCTGATTGACGATGTATGTTCCATGATCTGGCAGTCTGGGAGAGGAATTGTGGTAGCGGTAGCTTGTCAGAATTTAGTGAACCGGTCACTGTATTGTCTAGAGGAAAATACAGTATTGATAAGCCCCTATTTTTAGTAGCACTGTAAGGAAGCCCCTCATTTTGCATTCACCTCCTATTCCAACTAGGTTATTCCATTTACAACTTCCAAACCACCAAATGTTCAATCTGGTGAACCTCTGCTTCAATTACTACTCTCGTTGTTGTTATTAATGAACACAACGAGAACAGCACAGAACCTATTTGCAAGTCAGCACTCGCTAGGGTTATTATCATAGCGCAAACCTACGAGGCAGTAGCAGCGAACAGCTCCAGTCTCTTAGAGTTCGCCGTAATCAAGGACAGTATCAACGAGAATGAAGACCAAAAGGCAGCCAGGATTAGCAACCTCCTCCACATCGAATGCACGGCATAGAGGACAGCTATGGCAGCGACGGGTATCAACGATGATAGCACAACGCTAAGGACCTTGGTCGGGGACAGCAGTGAGGTGTCGTCTAGATGTACGATATCGTCTTTCGCTCGGAAGAATCTGCCGAAGACCTTGTAGACCACTGTCAGGTATATCCTCACTAGGGCGAGTGACAGCCTATCTAGCTTCTCTATAGGACTGATATTGACAAGGTCCTTGACTCGTTCTGCGTCCGACCATGTTATGTTGTATGGTCCTTTCCTAGAAGGTAATCGGACATCGAATCGTCGTTGAGTATATGGTTAAAGGCCTTTAAACTACATTTTGTCGGCTTCTCGAAATGTGAAATTGCGTGCTACTAGATCAAAGCCTCATCTATCATTGTTACACAAACACCTTGTCGGAAAGCTGGGGGCTGCTGGGTACTCACTGTATTCCTTCAGCTTCCCCCTCAACTGCAGAAACTGGTCCCAGACTTCCTGGTCGTTGTGAAGATGCTCCCAGTCATATGGATACCAAGTGCTACTCTCATCCCCTTTCTGAAGTATGGCCTCCTCTTTTTTGCGCCATGCATCCTCTAGATGAGTTAACTCGGCTTGTAGGTAGAGAATGTTCTGGTAATTGAGAGCAGAGAACCCGCGGACGGAGGTAAGGTCAGAAGATGCTGATAATCGCTTTGCTATTACTGCGTATTTAAACATTGATAGTCGCAAGATTAGAAGTGGTTTTTTACACTTTAGGCTTTATAAATATAAAAGGTGTGTTAATATAATATTATTATAATAAAAGGTAATATTATAATAAAGGATCTAAGCTTAAAATATATATTTAAATTTATTTAATAATTCTTATAAATCTTAAAGTTTTTAATTTTTTTATAATTTAAATAACAATTTTTAAACTTATTTATATTTAAATTTAATAATATAAAATATATTAAGCTTTTTAAATATTTTTATATTAATATAATTTATATATATAAACGCTATTTTTTTAATTTATATATATTAATAATATTTTAATATTTTATTTTAATTATTAATTATAATCGTATAAATTAATTAATAATTTTTTAATATTAATTTTTATATAATATTATTTTTTTTAAAACTTATTTTTAAACGTTATTTTATATTAATATTAATAAATTTATAAATTTATTTAAATTTTATATATAAAATTATTTAATTATCGTTTTTATTAAAATTTTATTAAAAT
>KZ111698.1:0-21212 GCA_002120315.1 Hypoxylon sp. CI-4A | reverse complement strand
ATTAAATTATATTAAAATTTATTTAATTTTATTATTATTTTTTATTATAAAATAATTAAAATTAATAATATTTATTTAATTATATTTTTTATATTTTTATATTAAAAAATTTTATATTTATTATTTTATTATATAATTTATAAAATTTTTTAAAAAGTATATTTATATATAAAAAACGCGTGAAAATAAGATATATTCACTTAAATGCACAGCCGTAATAATAGCATATTATGCATAGTACCGGGGCTTGTAGCCTTTTTTAATTTATAACTAAAATTCATTAGCGGAATGGCAAATGTCTGCATTTCGCCCGTCGTCCGAGACGTCTTAATAAGTACATGCAAGTGAATGACGGAACGCTTCTTATAGGCGTTTTTTTGGAGCCTAGCATACGAGGCATTTTCTGGTATCTCGAGAGGGCTTCCTCAACACAAGGGCGTTATGCAATCACCCGTCCTGCCCAGCTGAGCAGCAATAAGTTAGGTAGTACCTACCTGTCTCACATGTCTGAGCAGCCGAATCCATAGCTCCGTTCATTAATTGTATGCAAAAGACGGGCCTCATCTTGAAGTAGGTAGGTAGTTTATAAACTTAGATTAAACATGTACGGAATATATATCTCTTCTACCTACTCTTAAACAGAGTGCTTGATGTCGAATAGCAACTGCTTGTGGAAGGGGAGAAGAGATGGCGAGGTAGAAGGGTAGGTCCCCAACTTCCAGGCTTTCGACTTTTGCTGTAGGCCACCCTTGTCCTCCGACCGCTTCGCCACCGCCCACCGTCTTGCCAGCCAAGCTACCCCGCAGGTCGTAACAGTCAGCGGGATGGTTACTTGAAGCCATCTGAGCATTGCAGTAGCAGAGAATGTCCCTGCTGGATCTTCAGAGCCTTGGTACTTAATTACATCGGTACTGAAGAAAGTCTACAGTACCAACAGTCAGCATTTCTTTCCCATTGGATACCTGGGCAGCTGGGTAGGCTGGTAGGCTGGTAGGGAAGTTCCTGGTCCCTAAGACATGACTTACCGAAACGAACGTTGCTGGGAGGTACAGGAGGGTTACTACTGTTATAATAAGCATAAAAACCTGTTCCTGTTCCATGCTGCGAGCCAGTCGCTCAGACCGGTTTGCTGACTGGCTTTGTAAATGCTGAATGACCTAAACACCCCTTAGTTTCGCGACTGGACAGCGAGAACAGTTACTTACCAACTGTCTGCGATCCGAGATGGTCCTAACGAGGAAATCAGCTCGTTTAATTTGCATTCTGAGACCTGTAATGATATTTCCAACGTGGATAGCAAAAACACCCACGTCTGTTGCACAGTTTTCCCTAGCTGGGAAATCTTCGTCTCCAACAAGTCTCCGGTAAAACGCCACCAGGGCCATCATCACATCTACGTTACCTTCGAGGGCCATGATCACTTGTCTAGTCTTCTCTTCCCATATCTGTAAGTCTTGGATATCTCGTGGTGTGTATGTCTTATGAGAGTATTCTTCCCCAGAAGGGCCAAATACTGCCATTATGTGCTGTCATATAAAGGTTAGCAGACCGCCGAAAATCTATGATCAGCGCTGCTTGGAGACGTACCCTTTTATCAACAGCCCTTTCAAGCCATTTAATGTACCATCTCCAGTCTTCCTCAGCCCAGTGACAATACATCAATTGAGCTGATAAACTTGAACGAAACGATTCTTCAACAGTGCCAAAGGTCTTATCCTGAGCCCGGGCAGTATTGCTAGTCAAAGCTTTGAAGCGCCGTTGGATCTCAGGATTTCCCTTGACGACAATCCATAGGGTATTTCCATTAGTGATGTCAAACTGATGATGAAAGACCGCCGGGCGGATCGACCATTCGTTCATGGTAGAATCAACTTTGTTCTCTGATTTCAACGCTATACCTTTCAGATTGAAACACATCTGATAGTGTCTCCCACTCCTCCCTAAGCCAGGTACGATCAGTCCTTCTGGTGGGTTGGATAAAACCACTTGTTCGCAAAAACCACTAAATTGCAGATCCGCTGGCTCGCTCTGCTGACCAAATACGTATATGAACTCTAGAAAAGCTGACATGACCTGATGGAAGGTCAAAATGTTCAGAAGCATGTCTTTGGTTAACTTCAACTTTGACATCGAATGCATTCCGTATATGCAACTTGCGCTCTGGTCAGCTTTACAGCAAAATCCTAGAGTTTGGGGTCTTACATGAAACGACACTTGGGGTCCATCTTGTTACTCGTAACGATTGGTGGCTCCGAGGGCGCTGGCGCTTGCATATTATTATTGACGCTAAGCCACCCCAGCAGTTCCTCATGGCTGAAGACATTACGTTTGTCGATTTCTAAGCAAGATAGGTACCTGCAATTAGCTAGGGGAACCATCTAGGATTCATTCGTCCAAGCGACTTACCCTTCCCACATGCGGTGTCCAGATCACGAATAGGGACTTCCCATTCACTCGCGCGATCTTTGAACAAGTCCCATTCCCTTTCGCGCAAACGCGCTTCAGCTTTTTTAAGATAATGCGGATAGGTCTCAATAGTCCTATGGATTGTGTTCCGGGGGTATGACTGTGAATTCAGAACAGCCTGCTGAAATCGATTGGGGAGAAGGATGCTAGACATGTTATCTCATATACCGTACAGATGCCGTCCCCAATCGAATGACTCCCCTTGTCGAGACGCGTCATTATATTTAATACCTCTCGAGTTACACATTGAAGCATCTCCATCCAAGGACTTCGGGGCGCCTCGGGTCTACCTAGCTGCCTAGGACGACGCCAATGCTGTGCTGCATATCTCAGACCAATAAGAAACCCCTTTCCATGTATGTGGTACCCTTAGCCCTGCTCACCGAACTCATGTGTTTCCTAATCATCAAATCATTCCACTCAATTCATCTCGGAAATCATATTACTCCTCCTCTCCTTCAGGGCTCACTGCTCTTCGTCGGCCACCTGACTGCACACTGCTGTCCCTAAGCTTATTGATAGCTTTCCTATCTTCCTATACGATTTCTTTTGGTCAGCTGCCTGCTTTTCTGTCGAGGCAATGTGTACTAATAAGAGGTACTTCGGCAGCTTACATCCGTCAGAGCCTTGGGTACCTCGAACACCCAACTATCAGCTACCTACATTTTACAGTTAGTGAGGTCACCGAAGGCCTAAAAAGGTCGCCCTTACTTACCTTTTCAGCCTTGAAGTCTTGACCTGGCCATTTTTTTAACAAGTAATCACGTATGGTCTCCCATCGCAACTCTGCATAGGCCCATATCCTCTCCTGGCACCAATCTGGCCTTACCACCCTTGTCTCGGCCTGACTTCTAAAAGACTCAGAGCGCCTCGGGACTTTTCTGCTGGCAGTGCCTTGGGCGGAATCCATGGTGCTTTGCCGCTGGCTGAATGACATAGACCTCATGTCGGATCTCAAGACTGGGGGAGGCGGGTTTGGGGGGTTAGTGAGTGTCATGTTGCGCCAAAGGCTTTTTGAGCAACGCGCAGTTACATAGAAAAACACATTCAAGCTGATGAGGGCGGTACTGACAGCCTTTAATGTGCCGACAATCCTTGAGTTACCAGGGCCAGGCTCTCTTGCAGGTACATTTGCCTTGCTTCTGCCTACCACGCCACCGTTTGCCTTACCATGTTGAATCCTTCAGTTAACAGTGCGAACACGCCATATACCCTCCCCAGATGCCCATGCGGCTGAGTTTAGGATAGGGTGTACGAACCTTTGAAAATGCGGAACACTGTGTTGCCAAAGATAACTACCTACTGGACAATTATGATCATGCCACCAGTTCTCGCTGTACACAAGAATTGCGAACTGACACTTTCGCCGTATGGACGACCGCACTGAAAAGCTACGATATCTCGTAGCATGCGCCAATCACCTAAAACCCAATCGACCGAGAATTATCGTCTGAGAATCACCATCCAATTTGTCATTGG
This sequence comes from Hypoxylon sp. CI-4A, assembly GCA_002120315.1. Lineage (NCBI taxonomy): Eukaryota > Fungi > Ascomycota > Sordariomycetes > Xylariales > Hypoxylaceae > Hypoxylon > Hypoxylon sp. CI-4A. The sequence continues at coordinate 17,267 of KZ111698.1, read as the reverse complement.
TCATCATACAGTACATCCACCCTCAAGCCTTACCGGAAGAGCTGTCCATTCATCTTAACGCCCTGCAGTATGGAACGTATGATCGGAGAGATTCAGCGCTCCAAGTTCTCAGCGAGCGGGCGCTATCTTAATGTCGTACAGTCTGACATCTTCAACCCCTCCTCCCCCCCGCTCTTGTCATCACTATGTGCTATGAACACAGGAACGGCTCGTGCAGTTTTGGGACCACTTACTACTGTCAGAAAAGAAATCTTAGTCATATTGACATTACTTCAAATATCCAGTCCACCCCTCATTTCTGGGCGTAAAAGGGGGGGTGGAGTAGGTTTCTTTCGACCCCTACTGTATATGTACTTCGATGCCAGGGGTGAGAGAGCCTTACGGCACTTCAGCCTCAAGGGTGGTAAAGCCGCTCATGACATCGGACTAAAGAGGGAGGAGAAACACCTGCTGATAGGTCAATATCAACTTATCAAGAGTCAAAGTCTACCTATCCTAGCAATCTATCCAAGCAGCTGGGCTTTGTATGTTGTTAGAAGCAGATCCAGTGGTAACATAGAACAGGGGTTATGAGGCGCATCCCCTCGGGACATACAATATTATACCCACAGTATTACCGCATTCGTCCTCGTCGCCCATTTCCACCCTACTATGCATAAGGTGACCCATGTCTGTTAGATCAGCACTAACGAGCTTGACAGTCAGGGGCAAGTTATATACATACGTACATACATACCCATCAGCAGCAGCAGCAACAAATCGTGGTTGGCTAACCATCCATCGGAAGTCACCCGTACCCGTGATCCGGGTTCATTTCCCATGCGGCTCCAACTACCATCGAGTCCACCAGCAGAGCACCCTTAAATGTTAGCACCCGAGCTTTTTTTCCACGGATCTGATAATTTCAGCAATGTCGATCCGCCAAGGACAACACCCAGCAGCCTAAGGAGCGGTGACGAAGTTGTCCCGACTCGGACACCACCCAGGATGCCCTTTACCGAAACTCTGTACTTTGTTTTTTTTTTCTTTCTCTCCTGACTCTATGTAAACGTAAACATCTCTCTTCAGATGTACACGTTAGGCCTGCAGCTCCTCCGGAGGAAGATATTCACCAGGGATCCCGAGTCACTCCTAATCTCACGAACGAGAACGAGAACCAGAACCGAGTCGTCGTCCGTCTTCGAGCTGCCCAGCAAGATGTCCTCGCATTCTAGCTTTCGCCAGTCGACGTGGAAAACAAACAAATCATCAAGATACGAGAGCCTGTCGACCGAGGAGCCCAACGACATCAACCTGGGAGCGCGAGACGACGACAACGACAACAACATCCTGCAAGACGCGGGCGACTACAAGCCCGGCATCCTAGAATCGTCCAAAGTAGCCATCGCCGCCGTCCTGATCCTGCTCTCGGGGCTCCTGGCCACGGTGTTCATCCGGTCGTCCAGCTTCGGCCCGCGTCGAAGCGGCAGCAGCAGCAGCGGCGCCGATGCCTTCCACTGCGGGGGCACCAGCAACACGACGGCCGAGGCCAGGGAGCTGGGCTGCGTGTTCGACATCCTGAGCTACAGCTGGACGCCGCGCCCGTGCTTCGAGGAGGCCACGGCGTCCGAGTTCGGCGCTTGGCTGCGCGAGCCCCAGCGCCAGAGGGGCCCGTTTCCCTTCTTCTACGATCTGGAGGGCCGCCACCGCGTCGCCGACGAGGAGGCCCTGGCCGAGATGACGTCCGGCGGCGACGCGAACGCGACGTCGACGACGACGACGACGACGACGACGATGATGATCTACACGACGGCCGAGGAGCAGCTCGCGCATTGCGTGTTTATGATGCGTCGGATACATCGCGCCGCGGAATCGAACGGTCGGGTGCGGCTGAGCTCGCAGTACGCGGACGTTGAGTACACGAAGACGTGCGCCGCTGAGATTTTGGAGAGCTTTCAACGGGAGGATCGTTCGTATCTTAGGGAGATAAAGTCCCAGCTCAGTGTGTCTTTTGAAAGTTGTTGAGGGTATGCATGCGCAGGAGGACGAACCGGCTCATGGCAGACAACTTAGATCGAAAAGTTACTAGGATCCCTACTTATGACTTAGAGTAGTAGGAATGGAAATCCAGTTCCAATGTTAAATACTGCAGTGAAATGGGTCAGCCAATTATGCTGATTGAGGCCGTTGTATCAAGCCCGAGGCTGATTCCCCTAGCCCCAAGTTCTTAGTAAACCACTGTGAAAACATCATAAACATCACTGAAGCATATGTGACATAATCAGCAGGAACTCAAGATTTGGTAGAGTGGACAACCACTTCATTCAACTTCCATGTAGATAGACTACCTACGAGAAGCCACCGGAGCTTCCACGACATGGCCGGCCCCACAGAGGCTCTCAATCCGTAAAGACGTTTCCATGGAATACATCTCCCATCCTCAGGCACTGCCATCTTCGTCACCTTCACTTTCCTCCTCCGCCATATTCATCATCGTCCAGCTAGACCCCGTCCAACTTCATAGGCGTCTCAACGTCCACAAATCTCTTCCTTCCTGCTCGCAGACCGCGAACCCAACCAAATCCCCCCTAAACTTCAGGAGGATAGATACCAGGCGTGCTCATCATCTCGGAGTGCGCAACCGCAATGAAGAGAAGGTATCAAAGTTGTCAAACGTCTCTTTTTCCAAGGCTGGTTGGATAGAGAACGGCATAAAAACGTTGCGTCGATTCAAAGATCGCGAGACCAATGTATCGACTCCGTAGTCGCAAAGGCAGACAAGGCAACAGATGATCAAGAGGTAAGAATGACCAAGTGCGATCCCATCGCCAAGAGGGGCGAGCGAGCTGCACCCTCACTAGAAATTATTGACAAGAAATTACCAGATTATCCCGATCTGAGCAAGTAAAGGATGAACTCCGTCCAGGCTGAGGTTGCGAGGCGCAGCGTTCATTCGATCGAGGTTCTATTGATTTGCTGATGCAGTTTTTGTTTTCGACGGATGGAAACGAACATGCGAAGGTGCAAAAAAGGAAGATAAAAAAATAACGCAAAGAAATGCAGGAAAAAAAACTCCGAATTCGATGAAGTGTAAAACCCAATGGTTACAAGCGAATTTCGAGAAGCTCAAAATTCATTCCCAGGTTCGTCAAGGTTCGTAAAGGTCAAGGGGATCTCAAAGTTATTGAGACACCAATGAACGATAATCAAATGAACAGGTCCAAATATATATCTAAATGGCCATATTCAATAGTTCTCTTTCAAAGGTGATATTTATGCTCAGGATTGTGCGCATTAATACGCTTGGCCTGGGACGGGCTTCCTGCCAACAGGTCCTTGAGGAGGCCCGTTGAATTGTTGTGGAGATGGGGCACCGCTGTTAGGATTCATTGGGCTGGGTCCCGGGGGGCTCATTCGTCGTTGCTGTCTTGGTCCAGGAGACTGGGCTCGAGGGCCCGGGCTCATGGGGCTCATGGGTCTACCGGTAGCTGGCGAAGCTGGGCGGCTTCCATAGGGGCTCATCGGGCGTCCCGTCGCGGGTGATTGAGGTCGCATAGACGCCGGAGACTGTGGGCGGCCTGTCATCATGGGACGCATAGGAGATTCTGGTCGGCCACTCTGGGGAGTCATCGGTCGTTGTCCAGGAGGGAATTTCGGGCTAGGACCTCGGGGTCCACGAGCGCCGCTAGGGTTGATAGGCGGACCGGGACGGCCGTTGGGAGGACCACCCGCGGGTCGGGGCTTCACGGGTCGGGTTGACAGGCAGGTTCTGGGGACAACACCTTGCTGGGAGCGGTCGAGTTTGATGCACAAAGCCTATTAAGTTGTTAGTTGAATTGTTAAATTGGTATGTGTAACATAGATACTCACCCAACCATCATCGTATTCGTGTAACATGCGAACAAGCTGACCCGATTTAATTCCCATTTCGTCCTCCAAAGTCGGGTTGAAATCGAGTTGAACACGGTAAACAGCGGTCGATGTCGGTCCACCAGCTGCTGCGATAGCCGCCGCGCTTCGTGAGGGACCAGGCGATTGTCCGGGGCCCACAGAGTGAACACTAAATTCGGTACCAGCAGGGCTAGGAGGCCCAGCAGGAATAGTCAAGTCGAGGGGCGCCGGTGCATCCTTTCGAGTAGAAGCCTTGCGAGTTAAAATAGCGCCTGCAACGGCTCCGGCACCGAGCCCAGCTACGGCTCCAGCACCAGACGCGGCTGCGCTGGAGACCTGTGAGGACCTCGGCGGCGAATCTGTCGTTTGAGCAACACCAACCACGTTCTCGGGGTTGTCGAAAGGATTGGTCGGTCGATCATTTCCAGTAGGTGTGTGAACTCGTTCCGCATTGTTGCCAAAGGGGTTTTCGGCATCGTTTGCGCGGCCGGTGCTTGGTCGTTCCCAAGGCGAGCGGGGGGCATCGTCATGATGATTTGTGTTGGCTGCAGCTGCACCAGTGGCAAGCGCGAGAGCAGCTCCCTTGCTCGATCGTCGCTCGCTGAAAGCAGGCATGAACTGGGTGACAGGTCGCAGACTCAACTGAGGCGCGGTGGCGTCGGTTCGGGTCGAGAGAATAGATGCTGGGCGACCATTCATGGGCCCGTGGATCTTCTCATCGTCTTGAGCTCCTTGTTGCTCAGCTTGCTTTCTGCGCTTTGCGAACATGAAGTAGATAATGAGACCAACGACAAGGACTCCGCCCAAAACACCAATCGCAATACCAGCTTTTGCCGCGCCGCTTGTGTCAGTAGTTGATGAATCTGCGGTTGCTGCAGCAGTAGATGAGGCAGCAGCAGCGGAAGAACTGGTCGCTGAGCTAGCCTGAGACGATGACAGGTTCTTAGTTGCTTGAGTAAGGGTTGTGGGGGTACTAGTCGCAACAACTAAAGATGCATTCTCATCGGCCGTAGAAGTGAACATGATCGAGCTAGGTAGAACACTTGCAGCGGATACTGCGGCGGTTTGTGTATCCTTCGCTTCCGATGTGTCTTGAGCTTTAGCTACTGAGACCGGGGTAGAAATCGCTGCTTGGGCTTGCGTGGCAGTCTGCTTTGCGTCCGCTTCCGAAGTAGCAGTGGTAGCAGCAGCTTGCGTCGCGGAGGTATCGTCATTCTGGCCTACAGTCGAATAGCCGGCAATGGGACCATCAAACGTCTTCGACAGGGTCTGGTAGACTGTCTCATAGACAGTCGACGCAGCTTGAGCCTTAACATTGGCTGCGGCTGTCTCCTTGAAAGGGTTGATATCATTGGCGACGCTCTCAACTTTATCGGTGAAGTCATCCCAGGCATTGGCGGCCTGCCTTCGGTGCAGGAAATTATGGTGGTGGTTCGGCATTGTTATTTCCTGATGTCCTAATAATTCTTGTATTTTTTCTCCTCTTATCCGCCACCGTCACCCCAAAAGTGTGACTCGATCTATGGCGCAGTAGACACGTAGATACAGATTGCAGTAGTTAAAGTCGCGTCAAGTCGCAGTCAAGCAAGTATATTGATTTCGGAAAGTGAAAGAATGTAATTCGCACATAAGCGTCGTTTCGAAGACGTAAGCGGTTCGGTACGGACGATAGTAGCGAAATGAAGGTGTACTCGAGTTTTGTTTACCTTTGGGATGAATGGAATTCAATCGGCCTACAAGACGTCGAGTCGCGATTCGTGGGTATAATGAAGGTGATAATTCTCGAAAGAATTGAAAATGAATGTAATTGAGAAAGGATTCAGTAAAAGAAACCCAATTCTCGCGGGGTGAGGGAGAGGGGGAGAAGAGACCGTGTGCGATGCGACAGCGGGAGGACGGTGAAGAGAGGAAAGGAAGGGAAAGAAGAGAAGGGAGAAGAATTGGGGGAGGAATGAGGAATAGTTACTCGCTAGTGCTACTACCTGCTGCTGCTGTTGCCGCTGCGCAGCCCGTTCAAGTTGGGTGTTAGCGTGTTCTGTTGCTGGGGTTCAAACAGGACCTAAGGTTCAGGCAGGTACCCGAACAATCGCGACTGCATACAGGGATAACAACCTTCAACTCCTAGAAACTGCAAGTACCGATGAATTGTCTCGCATGTACCAACCAGGATCTACAATCCTTATTTTCCTTCTCGAATTTTATTGAAATCGAGTCCAACCTTGTCGGCTATTTTGTGTGCATGTACAGTACGTATGTTCCTCGGCGTTTGCATAAACACTTTATTTTATTTTTCCCAGATATCAATGTGGCTATTCGCAAACGGCAACGCATTAAGAATAATTTATAACCCCCTCTCTCGTTTTCAAGGCCAGTCTACTTGACTCAACTGACATGTTATGACGGTCCTCTTTGGTCATGTCTAACATCAAGCTTGACGCTGCACAGGGTTACATATGTGCATACCTACCTATGTGTCATGTACGAGACTCTAAATTTGGTATCAAATCTCGCAAACAATGAAAGAAAAGAGCCCAGTCAGATTCGCTCACCAAAAAGCTGCGGTCGTCACCGAATCATCCTTCTCAGTAGATACGCAATCAATGGGCTGAATGGATCTCCCCATCCCCGTAATCATCATCCCATCTCTCTTTTCAATGCTGATCATTTTCGGTCTTTCTCTCATGACCCATTTGGTCCAAGCTCTAAGCGCTAGTCAGGCACAGAAGCGCCATTTTCAGGAACCAAGTCGCTCTGATTGGATGGTTGTTTAGTCGTGCAGCTTAGACGAAATTGGCAGACAGGGATCTGTCAGGGCATCTGCAGGGGCAAGCATCCTTCGCATGTGGTTTTCTATTGGCCGACACTAAAAGAACCAAAATAGCCCCTTAATTCTAGTATCAAGCTGTTAGCCAGTCGAGGCATACATAGACGTATGTTATTGTATGAGTGGCAACGCAATGCTTGCACCTGAATTGAGCGAGAGAGAAATCGGTGTCTGAAAAGTGTTGGTTGGTTACGAATCAATAGGATGGCTTTTTTCTTCAGAGGCGGTTGGAATACGAGAACTAATGCAATAAGAGGTTGATAGTGGCTGCAGGGCCTCACGCCTCTTCCCGAATCCCTTGAATCTGGATTGCAGATACGTCCGTGCATCCATCTACAAACTGCTATGCATGGCCAGATACCAGCAACGGCAAAAGCCACCCTGCCACTCCAGCAAGAAGGCATAATAGGTATGTCCGTATGTCCTGTCCTAATGGGGTCCGCACGTGCATCCGTCTTGTTAGTCCGAATGCAATCCTCGATATATTCAGCCATGGGACACGACATGACGTCTTCGCCCAGAAATCGGTGTATTCTCATCTATCTTTGGCATCCACCTGCCGATTTCACCTTTCTTCTCCGCGTAGTACCTACTGAAGAGATGCCTGCAGGCTCTCGGTCTCTTTAATGCGGCCACCAGGATCTCCCCATTTGATTCCCGGCCGATACGATTCTTCCCCATACATCAGTTGATGATTCAACCTTCTCTTGGAGCCGTCCTCTGCTGTTATCTTCTAAATGATTTAAGCCTTATGAAACGCACCATTTAAGCCATTATTCTCAATCATCCCGTCCATCCGCGTTTTCAATTTCCTTCTTCACACTTATCAAGCCCGCCACTTGGTTACCCCTGTCACGCTGATCAGCTTGGGGGTCGATCACCATTTGGTTCCAATCGATATGATTTGCGGGTGTGTGTGGAGGATCATCGTCACACTAAGCAGAGCTCGGAGGAACAGAAGTGGCAGCTGGATCATGTGAGTGTTGGTTCTCAGCGCAACGGTTTTGTCACATTATGACATCGCGCCTAAAGTACTTCCAACGTCGTGATCAGTTAACTGTCTTGACCGGGAAATTTCGAAGCTGAAATTAGAAGTCCTGATGTTCAGCTGAGTTGCGTTTTACAAGCCATGCCCTACGGTCAATCAATGCATCGGACCGGACGCTTCTTTTGGTAGGTAGCTCAAGACTAGTACGCGCGGGCTATTTTCTATATTAGTGAGCGCGATAGTCGCGCCTCCGAGATCTTCGCCGAAAATGGGAGGTTTGTGATATTAAATCTAGGCGTTAGCACTGACGGTCAACTGAATTAACCCATTAATGTTTTCAAGTGGTGGCTTCTCTTCTCCTCGTGAGCTATTAGGGTTTGAGCGTCACTTTTATACGTAATGGAGTTCATGCATCGAACAGTAATAAAAATGCCTCGTTTATAGTATATCAAAAGTTTTTCGATACTCAATGCTGGGACGTTTTAAGCTACATGTAAGTCGCGATGGTCGCTGCCTTCGATGATTTATACAAATTTCCACAGAGGCTACCTATATTCTAATGAGTATTTCTTAACTTTTCGTACGTAGCTGAGTTAACTGAGAAACTTCTGGTGTTGGACGAATAAATTGTACTCCGCGATAGATACACTAATTAACCAGAAAGTTATTGACGAATCGTGGAAAGAGTAGTTTATCGAGATCCAGCCTCTGAGACGGAGTCATCGGATGTCGCTCCCGTCAACAGCGTTAATAAATGACAAAGCGGACACGTTGCGCCGGGGGCGTTGGCGTCCGATGATGCGTCACTCCGGGAGCGAGCGAGCGGGTGAAAGCGAACAGACCTCTCTGTCTGCATCCTCTGTACCTACTAGAACCACGATCAGCATTCAGTCTGTTTTCGATTTTGTACTCACCTGATCTGTCCTTCAAAACTATTCTTATCGGACTTAACCATTGCATCATGTTAGGGCGATATGACGCGCCGAGTATTCGGCTTATTCATCAGCGGGGAAAGCCGTCTTATCTTTTGAGATAAAGTTATGCTACAAGCCTATAACTAATGCAACATGGCGAAAGAAACGACGAAACATATAATTGGCAAGGTTCAAATGTTCAAATAAAATCGAGTGTCTAAGGCAATGAGATAGCCCCCCTCTTTGCGGCGTTTACAGAGACTCTATCAAGAACGTGATATTCACTCTCGTCAACTCGGATTAATATTCCCACTTCAACACAGAGGCATCAAGTTTCACAAAGTCTTGCTGGACCACAGTTAGATCCCTAGTAGATCTATGTTACACAAGGATCTAAGCTCTGAAGAAGCAAACGCCACGCCATCCTGCAGCAATGTCTGCATCCGAATCCGCCGGCGGGGAAATCACCTCGCTGGGCAATGATGTCCTCTTGGCCTTCATTCCACTCGCGGAGAACCCAGAATGGACAGAGAAGCTCGCTAAAAAATTCAAGGGCCTTCAAATTCGATGGGTTAAATCTATAACCCCTGAGCACACAATCGTGAAGCCTGATGATCTTCCCGCTGAGACGTGGGATGGTGTCACCCTCCTCTACACCTTTCTCCCGCCACGAATCGAGCTTATACCAAAGGTTCGCTTCGTACAGCTCACCTCTGCCGGCGCCGATAAGTGGCCGGGGCACCCGAAGTATCAGGACGAGAGTGTCGTCTTCTGTACTTCGAACGGCTCTCATGCGTAAGTTTATGCCTTGTATCTTCCAGGGGTTCAAAGAATTCACGAAGAAGATTATTTTGAGTTGATTAGTGAAATGAACTAACCTCCCTTGAAGACCGCAGATTGCGGAATGGGTTATTGGTGCATGGCTCTCACATGAACATGGTTTCCGGCGCTACGCCGAGAACATGAAAACGGCCCATTGGGAATCACCTTTCGCATCAAACGCCCGCGACTCAACAGCTCAGCGAGTGTGAGTAATTTTTCTCATGAACACGACAGAGCTCTAACTCCTACCCTTGCAGAGGTATCTTAGGCTACGGTGCAATTGGAAGACAATGCGCGCGATTAGCTAGTGCTCTGGGCATGGAAATCTATGCTTATACACGAAGCGAACGATCATCCCCAAAATCCCGCAAGGACGATAGCTACTGTGTGCCAGGTACTGGTGACCCAGACGGACTTCTGCCTTCTAAATGGTTCCACGGCGCAGCTAGAGAAGCCGTGAATGACTTTCTCGCTCAAGACCTTGACCTATTAATCATTAGTTTGCCTTTGACGGAGGAGACGAGGCATATCATCTCACATGAGCAGCTCGCCCTGCTCGGGAAGAAGAAAGCATTTGTCGCGAATATCGCGCGGGGCGGTCACATTAACCAGGATGCGCTAATCCAAGCTCTCGAGAGCGGACAGATCCGCGGCGCGGCACTCGACGTCACGGATCCCGAGCCCCTCCCGGCTGATCATCCGCTGTGGAAAGCTCCGAACCTGCTCCTTACGCCGCATGTTAGTTGGAAGACAGACAGCCTTGGAAAAAGATTGCTAGACATCCTGGAACAGAATCTGGAGAAGCTGGCGACTGGTCAACCCCTTATTAACGTCGTCAATCGCAAACTGCATTATTAATAAGAGAGTATACAGTTGAATGAGATGGAAGTGGGAGTTGGTGAAAGATTACATCGACTGTTCTCGTCCTCGATGTCGCGCCTGGTGCACCTTACAGACTATAGGATCTGAGCAAAGTGCAGTATTATCCATCGGCCTTAGCTTGCCGAAGAATTTGCTCAAGACAACACTTAAGACATAACACAAATTAAAAAGCTCCACATCACGATGCTTCAAAATTCGCATCCACACCCGCATCTTGTTTCTGTATAAATTTACTTACCATCGTCGTCCATCTGATAGGCTACCACGAGCACGATCGTTTCGGCTATCTGCGTGATCTATGCATCCTCAATCCTCCGATATGAGACTCTTGGTCAACTGAGCCATAAACATGCGGATCTTACCTACTCGAAGGAAAAGCACCGAAAAGTGCATTTTCTTTTTCGACAAAAAAAACTCCGGTTCGTCATGATAGGGCTGGTGAATCGCGACTAGGACCCAGACTTTTGATTTACGGCGTTCGATACTAGCGCCCCTGACGCTACTCAAAATGAAAAGCTGCACCGGGCCGAGACCTTTTACCCCCATGCTTGTTCACGATGGTCAGATCTATGGCACACCAGTGTTTATTGGGGTCAAATCTTATTAGCTAGAACTCCGGTGAATGGCTTACTTCCATAGCACACCTACACTATATTTTAACTCGACAATGAGGTGCTACGATTTCCATACTCGCACGTAAGAACAGACATTGTATGAAACCCGGGGGTAGCTGGACGTAACCGTGATATCTCATGAGCAGATCCTTCCAGCCGAGAGAGCTACAGTGACACCCATATCAGATCATAGATGTTAAATATCAAAGATGGCTTCTCTTAGAAGCCTCACACGGGAACGCAAGTGTCTACCACACAAGTTATGGAGGTAGTTGTCCATCAACGATAATTCAGAATACACGGTACATTCAGCATAAGACCCACAATGGAATACACGCCGCGTGAGAGCAATTTAGAGGCCATGACGGCGCCGGCCGAAAAGCCCGACATTATCCCCGGAACTGATATCATACTCACTGGCGGAGAGTACGGCGAGGACGCGAACACCAAGGAGATCGTGCTCATCCCGCAGCCAAGTTCCAGCCTAGATGATCCACTAGTTCGTACACCAGCCATCCCTTCACACACCTACCTACTAACGAGCAACTATTGTAGAACTGGAGTAAAGCATGGAAAGCCACCGTCGTCTTCAATCTTTTCATCTTCGTGTTCGTCAGCGTCATGACGCCCATGGCCATCTCGCCCATGGCGCTCATCTTCGAGGCGGAGTTTCACAAGACGCTGCCGGAGGTGAACATGCTATTCGGCGCGGCCGCCATCACCCTCGGCTACGCCAACTTCCTCATCGTGCCAGCAGCTAATATGTGGGGGCGACGTCCGGTCATTCTGGTGTGCAGTCTGATCTGCATCGCGGCCAACACCTGGCAGGCTCTCGTCACGAGCTACCCCAGCTTTCTGGGCGCGAGGGTTATCTCTGGGATCGGTGTTGCGGCCACCCAGAGTATTATGCCTATGGTAGTCGCCGATGTGATGTTCCAACATCGGAGAGGAAGCAGCATGGCCTTGTACTTGTAAGTAGGCGCACGTCGTATGACTGAGTGGATTGGTGGAGTGAGTACCTAGGTATGCTGATAAGATTCGTCAGCTGGGCGCAGTCTCTCGGTTCCCTCATTGGGCCTGTTATCTCGGGTGCTATTGCTTCTCATATATCCTGGAGGTGGTTCGTAAGTGCTAGATATATCTACCTAGTCATTATTCTCAACCTCGATGGAAAAAACGACTTTACTAACACCTAGCTTGTTTGAAGTTCTGGGTCTGTACCATTTTGCAAGGGGTAAGTTGCTGCCGCCTCATCTCGCAGTTTACAGAAATCGAGGACGCGTCCAATACTAACGCTCACTTCCTAAAACAAGGCGAGCTTCCTTTTCCTCCTATTCGCTTACCCAGAAACAAAATACGACCGCCCACCCCCTAGTACATCAACAACCAACAACACCACGTTGATGGACAACCGTCTTGCAACCCCAACGACCAACAAGCTAGAAAGCGACATCGTATCCAGCTCGAGCTCACAGTTGCACATGACCCAGACAACAACACCAACAACACCAGCGATACTAACAACAGCCCACCGTCTCCCCTCCGGCCGGCCCTCCAAGGCACAGTTCTCACTCTTCCCCATGCGAAACCGCCGCGACTTCTTGAACCAAGCCGAGCCCGAACACGACGACCACCATCGTCAAAGCAACTTCACCACCGTCCTAGCCCGAGACGTCCTCTCGCCCGTGAAGATCCTGCTCGCCTACCCCATCGTGCTCTGGGCCTCCTTCACCATGGGCTTCTCGGGCAACATGGTGGCGGCCCTCAACCTGACGTGCACGCAGGTGTTCGGCGCGCCGCCGTACCTGTTCACGCCCGCGCAGATCGGGTTCCTGAACTTCGCGCTCATAGTGGGCGCCGTCGTCTCGCTGGTCACGGCGGGGCCGCTGAGCGATTGGATCGCGGTGCGGCGGGCGCGCCAGAACGGCGGTGTCCTGGAGGCCGAGATGCGCCTGCCGGCGCTGATCCCGTATGTCTGCGTTTGCGTGGTGGGCACGGTGGTTGTGGCGGTCGGGGACCAGCGCGCTTGGTCTTGGGAGGTCATTGTGGTACTTGGGTACACGCTTATTGGCTTGCAGATGGTCGGGGTTCCGACTATTGTTATCGCGTATGCTGTGGACAGCGTGAGTAGTATCTCCCCAGAAATCTATTGTACTGGTCGCGAGATTGAGAAGAAGTGGTTGTTGATATTAATTTTCTATGCAGTACAAGTCACTCCCGGGAGAGGTCATGATCGCCGCTACTGTTGTGAGGGACACATTCGGAGTGCGTTACCCCCCTCCCCCCTTTTTTTACGTTCTACCGATATCTCAGTTCCCACTTTCTAACCGTGACAATGATGATAGTTTGGCATGATTTTGTTTTTCAACGACTGGGTTGCACAGTCCGGATACATTAAACCCCTGCTCATGATGATGGGGATCACTGTTGGCTTTTGTATCATCGGACTATGTCTCTTTATCCCCTACGGGAAGACTTTCCGCCGCTGGACGAAGGACTCGAAGTTACACTCCCTATGACCCTAGGAATTAGCGATTGGTTTTACATGAGAACACACATAGGTTGCAGTGCAACCCCCCCGAAGCTTTGCTTCATCTTCTTTGTACTTGCTGGTAATCGCCCCTGTTCAGTCGCTATGGATATCTAGGATGTTGAAAAGACGAAGGGTTCTAGGAACACAAGTAGCCACGCGCTTACGAAGTTAACTAACGCACAAAGTTTGGACGCTCCTTTAATTCTAGAGAAGTAAATATATACAATTTAATACTTCGCTTTACATACCAAAAGATGAAAAAAATATGTACAAGCGCCAGAGTTTCTATGCACATGAGAATTCGCCCATCTGGCTACGGCGAATCTCAGTATTTGTCATACGGGGATTAGCGCCAAAAAGTTGTTAACCAACTTATACGGCCACAGCTAGCGATTAAAATAAAGTATTAAAATATTATTAGTACATATAAGTTAGAAGGATAGCGCTTATATATGTAAGCTGCATTAATACGAGGATATTTAAGAAGCTTAATATATTTTATATTATTAGATTTAAGTATAAATAAGTTTAAAAATTCTTACTTAAATTATAAAAAGAATTAAAAACTTTAAGATTTATAAAAATTATTAAATAAATTTAAATACACATTTTAAGCTTAAATCTTTTATTATAAATAATTTTTATTACTTTTAAAAAAATTATTTTAAAAAATAGCTAATAAAATATTAAGCTAAGCTTTTAAAAAAATTATTTATTTAATTATCTTATTATTTTATATAAATCATTTATGAATTTTATATAATTAATTATCTTTTTTTCATCGTAATAATAAAAAAAAACCTATAAAATCACTTTTATAATTTTTATTTTATTATTTTATACGATTTAATATAAGTTATTATTTTTATTTTATTTATTATTTTTAAACGAATATTTATTTTAACGTTTATTAAAAAAAAAAGATTATAAATTTTAATTATTAATAATAACTTTTATTTATCTTTTAAAATATATAAAAAATTTAAACTTATTTTATCGTTAATATATTTATTAATATATTTATCGATAAAATTATTAAAGCTTATTAATTTTATATTATAATTATTATTTTTAAACGAGATATTTTTTTTTATTAATAAAATTAGCTTTTAAATATTTAAAACCTATTATTATTTATAAATTAAAATTAGATTTTTTATACGATTAATTTATAATATAATTATTATATATTTTAATATATAATTAAAAAAGCTTAATTTTAAAATCTTTTAAGCTTTTATTAAAACATAAAATTTAATTTTATATAACTTTTAAAAATTTAATATAATTATAAATAAAAATAAAAATATAATTTAATTTAATATTATTATACTTAACTTTTTTAAATAATTATTATAATTATATTAAGAGATAAAAAATAACTTTTTAATAATTAAATCGCTAAATATTTTTATTAAAATATTAAAGTTATAAAATTAAAATTAATTTCGATAATTTTATAATAATATTTATAAATTATATAATATTATTATATTAATATATTAATATAAACTTTAAGTTATTAAAATATAAATAATTTAATTTATTAAATAAATTAAAAAATAAAGTAATATTTTTATTTAATAAGTTTAAGAATTTATAATTACCTTTAATAACGATTTATAAATGCGTTAAAAAGCTATTAAATAGCTTAAAAAAATTACTTAACGTTATTAAAAAAACTTTTAAAACTTATATTAAAAACTTTAAAATTAAGTTAATTTAATTAAAAACATTAAATAATAAATAATAATTAAAAAAAGATAAATTTAAGGTTAAAAAAATTAAATATAAATACTTTTTATTAAATAAATCGATTTTAAATATTTAAATATTTAAGTATAATAAAGTTTAAAAGATTTTAAAGTTTATATTTAAGCTATTTTCATTAAATTTTAACGTAAAATAATAGCTAATAAACTTATTAATGTTAATTTAATAATTAAAATCTTAAGAAAAAAAATAAGCGCTTAATTTTAATTATAATTTTTTTATATTTATAATTATTATTTATTTTATATTTTACGATTATTTTTAATTTTTTTATTTATTTTTATAAAACGTTTATAAATGTAATTTTAATTAAATAAAAACCTAAAAATTAAATATATTAAATAAATTAATGAAAATGCGGAAGTATAATTTAAATTTATTAAAAATACTTTATTTATATTAAAAGTAAACGAAAAAAGAAAAATATTATCGTTTAAAAAAAAGCTAAAAGTTTTAAATCTTAATTTTAATAATTTAAATAATAATAATAATAATGATTTATTCGGATTTTTAAAAGGAATTTTATTATAAAAATCATTTTTATTTAAATATAATGCTTTTAAAAAAAATTAAAAGCCGTTAAAAAATAATATTAAAAATAAATTATTATTAATATTAAAACGATTAGTTTAATTTATATTTATTATAATTAACCTTATTTATTTTAATAAATTATTTATTTATAATAATAAAGATTTATTTAAGTTTAAACTTTAATAAATAAAAGTGATTTTTTACTTAAAAATTTATTTTAAAAATTTCTTAAAAAATTATTATAAAATTAATTAAATAAACTTACTTTTAATTAAAAAAGCTTAAATTTAATATTAAAAAAAAATTAAGGATAATAAATGAAAATATAAAAATAATTAATAATTAAATTACGTAAAAGCTTTTAAAAAACGTTTTATAAATTTTTTTAAGAAATATCGTAATATTAAAAAGATTTTAATGCTTAAATATAAAAAAGATATTTTTAATTATTTAATAAAGTTATATAATTTTAATTAAATTATAAAGTGGTTAGAAATTATTTTTTAAATTTATATAATTTAAATATTATTCGATGATATTATTAAGTTAATTTATTTAAAAAAAAACGGTATATTAAAAAATAATATCGATTTTATACAAGTAATTAAAAATATTAATTATATTTATAAAAATATATTAATTAATTTAAGGATATTATAGTTAAAAAAAAGTAGGTTCGATTTAATAAAAAAATATTCGAAGTTAAATTAATATAAAAATAAAAAAAACCGCTTTAATTTAAATTAAAGTTAATTTTTAAAAACTTTTTAAAATCGATTAAAATAAAACGATAAATCGAAGGTAAATTTTAAAAATAAAGTTTAAATTTTTAATAAAAAAGCTTTTTAAAGAATTAATTAAATTAATATTAATTAACGTAAAAAAATAAAAAAATATATTAATGTTATAATTAAAATAATTATTAAATCTTTATTTATTTTATTAAAAAAAATGTTAATAATAAAAAATTATTTATCGCTCCTAAAAAGATTACTTTTATTAAAAAAAAATAAAATATTAAAGAAAAATTATACGTATTTTTTATATTAAAAAAAGCTTAAATCGATATTATTATATAAATATAAAAAAAACTTTAATATATAAAACTTAATAACTTTAATTTAAATTTATAAATAATTTTTAAATTATATTAATTAAAAATTTACGATTATATTAAGGTGTATTTATTATATTTATAATAAAAAAAATCGCTTACGATATACTTTTTTAATTTATTAAAAAATAACGAATAAAACCTTTAATAAAATCACGGCTTATTATTAATATAACTTTATTTTATAATAATTAAAAACATCGCGTAAAGGTATTACTCGATTTTAAAAATTAAATCCTTATAATATTTTTTTTTAAAGCATAAAAATAAAAACTACTTATTTTTAAACGTATTAAAAAAAAACTTATAATAAAATTTAACGAATAAATAAACATTAAAAATAAGAGATATTTTATTAATTAATTAATAATATAATATTAAAAAAATTATTATTTTAAA
>KZ111697.1:0-22502 GCA_002120315.1 Hypoxylon sp. CI-4A | reverse complement strand
TTTAAAATATATATTTAAATTTATATAATAATTTTTATAAGTTTTAAGATTTTTAATTTTTTTATAATTTAAATAAAAATTTTTAAATTTATTTATACTTAAATTTAATAATATAAAATATATTAAGCTTTTTAAATATCCTTATATTAATATAATTTGCATATATAAGCGTTATTCTCCTAGCTTATATATATTAGTAATATTTTAACACTTTATTTTAACCGCCAGCTATGATCGCATAGGTTAGCTAATAACCTCTTAACACTAATCCCTGTATGACAGCAACCTTCGTAAGTACAGCATTGAACGTCTTGAAATAGAAACCCTAACATCTTTGGACAGGTTGCAGCAGGTATCCAGCCTTCTTATCATAAGTCCAAATCCTCTCACCGTTTTCAAACTATTGTGTGACTTGGGCCCGCCCTCTTTAGATTTGCGCCGGTGGGATATGAGAAAAAAACAGTTCTGAGGAAAAACAAGAGTCTAGTCTAACCAGAACCCAGATGTCTATGAATTCTTGCTTGACCGGGTCCTGGACAGCTATTGAATATTTCGGTTATACTCAGTCCTCGTGGAGTGATAATAATTACAAGCCGTTATCCAGCAAAAACTGAATCATGTGCTTGAAGCTGTCCGGTCCGCTCTTGTGAACAGCGATCGCGTGTCCAGCTCCCATTGCAATGTATGTCTGGCTTCCTTTCGACGCTGCCGGATAGAATATTGACAAGGCCGCGGCATTCTGATCTGTCGGGTAGAGACAGTTGCCACCGCAGAAAACGAGATCGTTTTCGCCATTGACAATGCCCACCGGTCCAGTGAACTCCGTAGACGGCGCCACGATTCCGCCTAGTGTGAGAAGGACGCCTAGCGTATTCGTCTGTTTGTGGGCAACCTGCTGGCGGAACACATCCTCGTCGAAGTTGGGAAACCGGTAGAAGGCAAACTGAATGCCGGTGGCCGACTGCTGCGTTAGGAAGCCGGCGGGTATATGCTGAAACTGGGGTGCAGGGTCTGTGTTCGCATTGATGAGGTTGAAGGCTGCCATAGTCAGCGGGACCGAGGCTGCGCTAGCGCTGGTCCCGGACAGGATCACGGCGTCAAAGTCCTGCGGGTACTGCGTGGTGATGCCCTGGGTTAGCGTGCTCCCTGCACTGTGTCCGACGCCCACGACTTTGTCGAAGCGGTACCCGCCTAGCTCGGTGTTCCGGAGCAGTTCGACAAGCGCGTGTGTGACGGCGACCTGGGCGGTAGCCTGCACGACCTGTATGGGATCCGGGTGATCTGAATTACCCACGCCCAGTTGGTCATAAGAGAGTGTAGCGTACCCTGCTGCCGAGGCCACATCTACGTAACTGTAGCCTGGGGAAATATCCCAGTAGGTGTGGTCAAGAGTGGCTCCGTGTGTTAACAGCTGCACCGTCTTGACCTGGGACAATATCTCAGGGTCATTAGGGACACAAAGTTTGACGAAGATGTTGTAATCGCCGGAAATAACACTAGGACCACCGGCGGTGACATCAGCTCCGAATGTTGAGTCTACTTGGAATAACTCGACGAATGATTCTATTATAGCCATTTGATCTTGAGGTGCCTCGTAAAGGAGTTTGATTCCGGGTGTGTTGACATTTAGCGTGACGTCGCCTGAAATGCAGGTTGAGGCACCCCCAGTAGATGGGCCGCTAACAGGATTAGAGATGCCATTGGGACCAAAGGCTGCGGTAAAGCTGGTAAACGGACTGGCTAAAAATGCCAATGGGAGGAAGGCAGAGCTATTCATATTGGAGGGAAGTTGATGATTTGGGAGAGTGCTTGAATACCACGAACGTATTAACTGTAATGGTTTGGCTAAGTACGAAATATTCTTTGTCTTAGTCGCGGCCTCTTCAACTTTGAGTGATGGTAATTTTTTGCGTCCCGAGCTGTTAGGCACAGCTACTTGCGCCCACCCATGTTGGATCACCTGCAAGGGAGAGGTGAGTCCACTGGGATAAGAGATTCGGTAGGTGTGAAGTGAATTAAAGCATGTAAGGGATGGTAGGGGCCAGATAATGGGAGACTTGGTATACCTAGCTAGGTACCTACCTTGGGCGACATGAGTGATGGCGACCCCATTTCCCTTGTTTAAACTAACTCTCCAGTTTAGCAGAAATGGCTTCTCCCAGAAAAAATCATCGAGCTTTCGTCATTGATTGCTAGAGAGACGGCGATCATTACTGACTTCCTGGTCAAGAATAAACTGCCAACGCCGTCACTGGATGCACACGCACTTGAATCTATACCAATACCAGAAGAAGCTACAGAACTCCATGTAGCAAGAAGCGCAGTGATTCGGGCCTGCTTGGAGCTAAAGGCGCTGATGATGGGCCCAAAGGAACTCATTAAAGTTGATGTGAGTCTATCGCATTACTATTTGAATAGTCATTAACATCTGATGTACCTATGAATCTAGTGGACAGCCTTCGTCAGCGTGAAAGCGGTCCTCCGTTTCAAACTTGACAGGTCCTTTCCTGTGGGAGAATCGGCTACATTTGAAGTCATGTCGGAATTTTCAGGCCTGAGAGTGAGAAACGTTCGGCACATTGTCAGGCACGCCATCATCAACCACTACTTCTTCCAGGAAATACGGCCGGGTGTCATCACCCATTCCGGCCTCACGGCAGTCTTATCTCAAGATGAGAACGCGCGCAATTATTTGATCGTAGTCAAGGTATGGCGTATATCAGTAGAATTTCTCGAATCCCCGGAGCTAGTGATTAGCTTATTAACATCCGTGTACAGATGGCTGATGCTTTAGAGAAGTGGTCAAACTCGGAAGAGAACAATGAGACGGTACGCTACATCAATTGTTTCCATCTGTAGGTTCCTATAATAGCTGATGTGTCAGGGGTTTTCTCTTGCAAACAACAGTAACAAGAGCATGTACGAAATCTTGGCTGAAAGCCCTGCTCGACGAGAAAGGTTTGGGCGTTATTTTGCAAACCCTGACAAGACGGCTGACGGGATCTTTGATAATTATCCGTGGGAAGACAAGGCTAGAATGGTAGATGTCGGTGGCTCATTTGGCAGCGTTGCTATCGGGACCGCCCAGCGATTTCCGAACATCAAATGCGTCGTGCAAGACCTTCCAGACACGATAGCGGAGGCCATACCACGAGTACCAGCGGATGTTCGAGAAAGAGTGACGTTTATGCCATAGTAAGTCAATCCATTGCACTGTCATGAAACATAACCGATATAGGTATCTAGGTAGGTAAGTAACGATACTGATAGACTATACCTCAGTGACTTTTTCACCGTGCAACCCATCCAGGCAGACGTATACTTCTTCCGATCCATCTTCCACAATTGGGCAGATAAGTACTGTATCAAAATCCTTCAAAATCTTGTACCTACTTTGAAACCGGGCGCCAGAATTGTTATTCACGAGCACGTCCTTCCAAGTACAGAAGAGCTAAGCACGGCAGACGCAAGAAGAGCAATGCGAGTCTGCCCAATTTGCCTTTCTAATTTGACGAAATGCGTAGCTTATTGAACAGAAATTTGGATATTGGGATGCAACAGCTCTTAAATGCAGAGCAACGCGATATAAACGAATGGCCCGAACTATTCCGCAGGGCAGATCTTCGTTTTAGATACATTGGAGCTAAAAAGCTCGCTGATGCTATGCGTTGGATCATCGAAGCTGAATGGCTAGGATAGGTGGTGCTGATTGCCTAATGGAAAGATCGAATTGATGTGATGGGATCTATGTTATGCTGTCGACGTATACTTGGTCTAAGTTCGTGAAAGTTTGGTACGGATTATCTCTAGTAAGGAAGACACATTCAATGCTAATGATGATAAGACTTCCCCATGCGGATATTAGGAAAGCAAGAATAGCCTGTAATACCTACCTAGTTTGAATACTAAGAAGTACGACACAGTTAAGAACGCATACCCCTATCATAGCCTTATATAAGTCAGCAATCGTCCATAGCAGATACAGGTACTCACGATATCTGGATCCGAAGCGACTTCGTCTGTGGTATAATTGACGTTGACTACCTACATAAATGGGCATTTCGGCTGATCTTTCTTGGGCACAATGAGGAACGTGGAACAGCAACTGTCCAAGCCTTTCGCGCGGTATCAGAATTGATAAACACAGCATACTCCCCGCTTCCCATGTTCACCGCAAATCCTCTAGTTATCTCTCACCAACCAGTATTGCAGGACCAATGCCCCAATGATGGTCTAAAAAGCAAATGCTGCATTACTGGACGTGCTGATAAGGTATCTCGGTCCGTCGCTAATGGGTAGGTAGTCGATAGGTAAGCCCTCCATTTATACAGCAATGCCGCCAGAACTGGGTTGTCGAGGTTCTCCAGCTGCTTCAAATGTCCCGTTCGGAAGCAACCTCAGGCCTTGCGCAGTACTTTGTCCTGGTGCCACCCACGTAACATTGTACCCCAGAGATTTCATGTATGCGACAGTACTATTATCATACGCATACTCAAAGCTGACCTGAGGAGGGCTGAGCTGATCGTGTAATCTGGGGGATGCCAAAGCCTCGGCGGTTGTGAGGTTTTGATCAAGAACGTGGTGAATATTCTGTATGGTGGCCGTGATGATGCGGCTTCCCCCGGCAGCCCCAATAACAAAATACAACTTCCCGTCAACATCTTCGACTATCGTCCCCGATATCGAAGATAACGGTCGTTTCCCAGGGCGGACGAAGTTCTCTGGACTCGGCACATATCCGAATGCATTGGAAGAACCTGGAATCGAAAAGTCATTCATTTCATCATTCATGATAACTCCGGTTTCAGGGACAATGAGCTGGGATCCAAAAATTAGGTTGATAGTTGTCGTGATGCTGATAGCCAACCCGGTGTGATGGGCAGCAACTATATGGCTGGTACCCGGCGTGTCAAGACTCTCGAGGCCTTCAGGGTCATACCATGATACGTTCTGGGTGGTGAAGTCGGAGATCTTCGAGCGGACTTCTGCGACTGTTGCGTCAGAAAGCATCGAGTTTTGGTAATCGTCAAGGCCATCGACGAAGAAAGGATCGCCGAGTTTGGATCGCTGCCCGTACGCGAATTTTATGGCCTCATCCAATCTATGAGTCGTCAAATTAACTGCTGCAGGGTCGCCGAATCCTTCATAGCCTTCCACAATCTTCAACGCGCTGAGTGCTACTGTTCCACTAGCCGGGGCGCTGACACTGGTGAGCTTATAGCCTCGGTACTCGATCTCCGCAGGCTGTCGGATCGCCACGGTGTAATTACGAAGGTCATCGAGAGTCATCGTGCCATTGCTTTTGGACAGTGCTGCGATTGTCGCATTTGCAATAGCGCCGGTGTAAAATGCATCGGGGCCCTCCTTGGCGATGGTTTCTAGCGTGTCAGCATAGCGTTTACGCGTCATGATCTCGCCCTGTTTGACCAAGCAGCCATTGGGAGCGAAATCAATCGCCCAAGCCGGGTCGTCAGTAAGGAAATTGCTGTTGGGTGTTACGGATTCCAAATTTGAGGCGAGCTCTTCTGTCACCTCGAATCCCTCGCGAGCAAGCTTCACGGCCGGTGTCACCACGTCAGCCCATGGAAGTTGGCCATAATGTGTATGCAAGTACTCCAGGCCTCGAAGCTCTCCCGGAACACCACTGTAGCAAGCGCAATTAGCCTCATATCTCCGTCATTAACTGTCAAGCTTCAAATGTACCTTGCTAGACCGCCATATAAACTAAGGTCGGTATTATTCGTGTACATATCTTCGTACGCAGCGGCCGGTGCGGTTTCTCTGAAGTCTATGTACGTATAATTCCCGTCGCTACCGCGAACAAGCATGAAGCCACCCCCGCCGATGCCGCTATGGTACATGCCGACGACACCGACGCAGAAGACGGTACCGACGAGCGCGTCAGCAGCATTTCCCCCGGCTTGAAGTATGTCGGTTCCAATCTTTGAGCAGTTTGCATTCTCGGATGCGACGGCGCCCAGTTTAGGATCTTGCTGGGGTATGAGCGCACCAAGCCCCGATTGCACGCAAAACCCAAGTTGAAGAAGGCCTGTGATGACCGTACTATGCGTAGGAGGAAACATGGCGGAGTGGTCGCTAGTCCCGTGTAGGCCCCGACGAAAGATAGGTACAGAATAAACCACAAGATAACAGAAAAAAGAGTCGGGCTATAACGGCTTGTATTTATGCTCAACATCGAGCGCAGCGTGTCACCGCGCCATCCAGGATTATGACCCAGTAGCCCGAGTTGCATTAGATAAGTCCTTCACCGAAAGATGGCGTCCTATACGGGACTGAGGCCGTAGCTGACGAGCTGAAAAGGTTAGATAGGTACCTCCTAATAGAGCAAGGATAGAGGCGTTCGCCAAGGGGGTTCCAAGATGTAACCCCGCATGCTACTGTACTGTACCTGACGACGTGTAAATAATTATTCCCTTCCCTCTTCCTTTGTCCTAATCACCTTGTCTATACCTGCTGAGATATATACAAAATCATGCGTTGTCCTTGCTTGATTTTATATCATATCATTCTTTAGGTACCTACCTACATGTAATGTACCATGCCGGATCTTAACTCTTTCGTGTCGTAGCCCTCTTAACATGCCACCACAAATCACCAAGTTTCTCCTACATCACATTAGCCCATAGAGATAGGCTCGATCGGGGATTTTTGCCTTAGTTTTTTCCTCTAAATCCTTCCGTGAAAGTAGATCGTTCTCAATGACGTTACTCCTCACCTCAAAGAGACGAGATGGCCCTGATTTGGGCAAGCCGGCCCACTCATAAGTGGTCTACGCCATATCACTGCATTATTTTCTAATTCATAGTAGCCTCCAAGTTAGATCTAGGATTCTAGATCCGTATTAAATTTCGCTGTTTACTGCCATCTGAATGTCACCAAGAAATCTATGTTTCGTGATACACCACGCTGCACAACAATATTCAGCTTGGATGCGTTAATTAACCAGTCCATGCTCTCATGTGGCTTACGGATGATCATTGGAAAATAACTAAATTGCCATTCCCACGTGTACTTCATACCTTGGGGCCTCCTAAACTGGAATCAAGACGCGACGTCCATGCCGACTATTCTTGTGACCGAATGTGCAAAGGTCAATTCCGCAACAACTTGCCCCGAAAAAAACGCTACTCTGATGAAACCCCGTCTCTACCACTACCCTTCCATCCATGCGGTGTGTGTTGAAGATGGGACTTCAAATCCCGTTCAAATCTCGTTGAGGAACAAAGGACGCTTCCTGCGGCGGCTCGAATGTTTAGAAACGAGAAAACACCGAAATGCAGAGGAAATAACAACAACCTCACATACCAAAACCCCCAAGATGTACACCTGTCGTAAACCCTTTTCGTACACGAAATTCATTGCCATGTCGACCGTGGTACGCGTTGCTGCTGACGATAGTTCCAGAGAGCTCATAGACCTCGCTATCGACCTTAGTTTTGTCGATGACGTTTCTTACGGGGGCCATCGCTGGTGAGACCCGGATCATCGTCAGTTGTGAGATTGAATTGATTCGTTAGCTCATCCACCTCGTCTGCTGGCTGCGTCGACGCAAACGCTTTGTCGCGCGTGGCCCGGCGTTGATCAGATGTCACTTGTCGGAGGGATTTGTACGTGTCGTATAACATCTTCAACGTTGCTTCAGCCACAGGCAAGACCAAGTAGTCATTAGTCTTCCCAACCAGACCCGATTTGAATTTCTGATTGGAGACTGCTTCAAGGTATTGCACTTCGCCATTTGGTGCTTCCACGGCAAGGGCGATCATCATGTCGTGGGTTGACTGGTGATGAGAGGAGTGCTTGATGTCGAGCAAGTTTCCATAGCTGGTCTTCGGTAATGCACCCATGCCCAGTACCTCGTACTGCTCACGCTTGAACTTGCGGGACGACAAGATGTTATTGTCCACAGTGTCGAAATACTTCTTGATAAGGTCCTCCTTGTGAGTTATAATGTTGGCGTACGCGTGTCTGATCACAGCAACATTGCGCAGGGTCGCGTCCAGGACAACGACGTAATCCTCAGGGCGTGTAGGCGATGTGGCCGAGCTAGAGCTGCCGTCCTCAACCATCAAACGAGGGATCTGGATGGTGGGAGCAGCATTGCGTAGCTTGTAGCAAGGCTTGCCAGCAAGTTCCATGCGACCAAGGGACTGGTTTAGGCCACCCTTCAGATCAACGCCGATCAGATCTTCCAAAGATGCTTCAGCGATTATAGGCTCTAGCTCTGTCTCGATATCATGCGTCAACTTAGATGCTTTGCTATGTATCGTGACCATCATGGTTCTGAATTGCTCTAGCAGCGATGATTGGCGGGAGCGTAGTAACCCATTGTCGGGGCTAGCGGCGTTCTGCTGCAATAAGGTCTCGTTCGTAGCGAGTGCATCTTTCATTAAGTCATCAATGCTATGGAGAATGATTCCGAGCTTGTCTGGCTGAGTATGATCTGACGAGTCCATCTTATTGATCACGTTTTTGAAGATGAATTCGATGAGAAAGATGTAGAAGACAAGGGACAGAATGAAACACGCGGATATTCTCTGGCTGTTATAGGAAAATACAGAAGGTAAAAGGCAAAGCGTGGGGTAATCTACAAGCAAGTTTGGAACACTGCAGGAGGCGTATTGCAGATGCATAGGCACACGCTGTGTCATAGGTAACAAGCAACAACACCTTGGATATTATGCGCATCTCGTTTCCCATCTTAGGAAATTTGTGTAATTTTATTATTATTTATGATGTTTCTATATAAATTCATTACCCTGTACGGTACGCATCGTTGTCTTGTTATTTAAGAACCGCAGTACCTTCTTCTAATACCTTCACCTTGTGCGCTCGAGATATCTAGCTCTATACTTGACCGATCTCTAGTTACTTGTGAACCGCCATAGATATAGCCGTCCCTAACCAGTTGGTTTCCGACCCACGACAACTCTCATGGGGTAATAGGGATGAATATTTGGCGATCGCAACTCACGACGCAGATGCGCAGCATAAATTTGGATTTCCTCTTTAGTCCAGCCCATGACCTTAGTCCACAGGTACATCAAGAACCCTACGATATGAAATCAGCATTGCGTTTCCAAAATACCTATGGTATCCACGGAATCATACCTTCAACATCTTGCTCAATGGCAAGTTTGTTGTATTGTCCAACTACCTTGTCGTTTTCATCAACCGGCCACCGTCCAAAGGGTGCCTAGTAACTCAACGTTAGCTTAGTTGGCTGATTTGTTCCTGTGGTAGAAAGCGATGCAAACCTTGTAGTCAACTTCTTGAATGATTTCAAACCCGACCTCCTCCATAGCCTTTCTCTGTATGTTCTCTTCAATGACGGCGAACGTGCGACCGAACTTCTTCCCAGCCGCGTAGAACACCTTTCCCCATTGATCCAAAGCGGACCCAGGAGCTACTGTCCCGTCGTCGCTCTGAATCGAGCTTGATGCCTCCTTGCTTTCAAAATACCCGCCAGGTTTCAACGCCGTGTAGACTTCCCGATACAAGGATGTCCAATCTGGGATGGCACCTACAAGCCATCGCATATGGATATAATCAAAGCTGCTAGGTTCGTACGTCCAAGGCTGTGTCACGTCGTCGACCTCGAACCTCAAGTTAGGTGGAATCCAATGCGGCTGTTGCGGCGAAATGTCGACGCCAATGACATCGGTCCCAGGGAATTGGTCTGCAAAATCACTGAATCGAGTCATTAGTCAATGGCTATCCTGAACGGTAAGAATACCTGGTAGGTATGGAGGAACTACATTGCCCAAATTCCTGTGCGACGTTTTGTTAGTATGATCTCGGGACTAAGATCTACCTCTAATTCATAGGTAGGTAGGTAGGTAGGTATGTATGCGAAGGGACTCACCGGTACCGCAACCCACGTCGAGTACTCTCTGCGATCTTCTTAGAATACAGTCATAAGATGATGCAGCAATGATCAATCTCTTACTTTAACTTTATCATCTATCGGTGCAAGGAAAAGTTTCCCATGTTGCATCAACGTCGAGACGTGATGGCTAGGTAGGTACGCATTAATTCGGCATGTCAGGTCGCGAAGATGGTAAATGGCGAAGCTCACAGAATATCCATAGACTCGTCGTGGAGGGGATCATTTGGATTCCTTTGAGGTAAAATTAGTCGTCATCATGGTGAACGAGAAATGAGTCTCACCAAGATTGGGCGTTGCCACGTTCACTGTGATACGTGCGCCCATGGACAGTTCGGTACTCCAGTATACTAGCAGTCAATGATGCAGTTGAACTAGCATTGTCGTCCTCGTAGGCGGAATCACCATCGTCGCTGTCTTCGATATGCTAGAACGAAACTACTAAGTCGAGTCTCCTTTTGTAGAAAGCCAAAGGGTGCATTCCCAAACGTACTGGTACTTGGGCCCAATGAGAAGCTGGAAGAATCTCGGTGTGCTCTGCCTCTGCTGTTGGTGCATCATCCGATGATACTCCAGCTGCTGTCGATTCCTCTGGGGATGCCGACGGATTAGCAGGAGACGAGGTCTTAGACGAGACCGTTGCTGACGCCTTGGCAAACGGGTCGGACATGCTGCTCGCTACCTCTTAATCCCAGGTACTCGCTCCCTCACGTGTTGTAACTACAGCAAGTCAAGCATTAGGCGCCCTCAGGTAAGTATTCTTCCCACAACCTTTCAGACTAGTGAGTACTTGGGAATACAGAGTTGCTCGAGACGGAAAATAATTTCGGAGTAATTGTTCTTGAGTGCGAGGAGAAGTTCAACCAGGGTTAGACGTAAGATCGCAAGTTCCTTTCATCGGAGGTTGGTATCGGAAGAGACACGGGGACGGGAGCTCTTTTCAATATCGCAAGTAGTTTCCTTGCTGTAGGTACCAGCTCAAGCAGTGTCGGGTAATGCATTACAACACTCACACGTTGCCTAATTAAGAAATCGGTGGCATTATGAAGAACAGCCACCAAAGAATAGAAGGGCAGTTGGTAGGACGAAGGCGCCACGCCACGTTGAAAGTGTACCTAGGTATGGATAAGATGTATGCTGTTGGTTGCATTGAAGATGTAATGGAATGTACCTAGGTATGTCACATGCAGCTGGCCATGAAAATACCGGGATCCTACCCTCGCTCATATCCGTCTGGCCTGTAAAGGTTTGACTTGGGCCGGTTGGGGTAGGCGAGCAAGTATCCTACTTACCATGTCTGAATACCGAACCCCTCACAATTGTTCATTGGAACCTCGATGACTCGCATGCTTGATGCTTGAGGGGAGCATAGAACCAACATTTGTTTATATAGTGGTACCAACAACCATCGTCCACCAGTCATTAAGATAACTCATCAAGTGGTTCGCAGAGCACGGTAACCTACCTAGAGGCAAGGATGAACGAGTTCGGAGTAGACATCTATGCGGTTAGTAGAAAGATACTTGGTGGTAAGGGGAAAGCTACTTGAAAGTTGAAACGGGCTTCAATTACCACATACCTACAGTAGCTAGGTACGTATCTAGGTAGATATGATTTGATAAATGGCAACATATGTAGGTAGGTACCTACTTGCAGGCACACCGCTGCGAGGCACGTATCTCAATCTCAAATGTACTGTAGGTAATAGTCCGTCACAACTCAACTGCATTTCAAGGCGTAGGTGGTTGGCCGCTTAAAAGATTAGGTCCACCCGGAACACGACCTTGAAAACATGGCGTGTATGGATTCCGTTCCTTCAGTGCCAAGGGGCGGCCCGAGTTATTGGCATCTCGATTTTACTCCTTTAGGTGATGTGGTAATTATACAGAATCTGATGTACTATGTATGTACAGTACTCTTTTTTGAAAAATGAGGCGAAACAGTGCTATTATTTATTCCTTTTCACTGCGGGGTTCAGGTTCTCTCATTATCCATCATGGAACTTCGGAGTTGTATGAGTAGAAGAAACAGTGTGCTACTCGTTACATAAATAGACACCTACTTACACGTAGATACCAGGTCGAATCATCGAAAAAGTAAAAAGCAATGCCCAACACAGGAGTCGAACCTGTTGCCTCCTCATTTCAGACAATTCTCCTCAGCCATACTAGTGAGGCGCTCTACCGGTGAGCTAGTCGGGCTAGATGCACCCTTGAGGTGTATGAATCAGTTGTTTGTAATAGTATACTATAGCCAAAAAAGCCCGATTTTGTGAGGTGGATTTTAAACGCATCTGCAAACTACGAGGGGAAATATCTGACCTGCCTATTTGGGTCGATAATTGGTAGTGTGTACTTGGAAGGTTGTTTTCACTGGGAAGAACATAATATTCGCTTTCTGTAGTGATAGACGTAAACTGTATGATAATCGAGCTTTATGCATCGTAGATCAAAAGCAACGAGAGTAGAATTTGGGTAAATATTAAGTACCTAAATCCCTAGAACCTACCTAAGTACCTCTACCGTATACACATGTACAACTCGGTGAATCCCACCCCCTTGGTGCCATGTTCAGAAAGGACAGCCTCCCCATCCGCTAGCCCTTATCTTCTTAGCATTTTCCTCCACTTCCTGAATTCCCAAACCCATACGATTCTTAGGTCCCAGGTCAGACACCAAGTAGCCTTGGGGCATATACTCCTCGGGGTCATCTCCCGGCACCTTTCCACCGTACAGCCATACAGCCCAGGCCGCAGGTCCCCATCGATTCCAGAGCGTCGGCTGTATGTAAAACGGAAAGTTTCCATAAGGGATATGCTGTGTCATGCGTCCCGTCTTCGGGTCTGGGTCCTTCAGCCGCTTAAATTCGAACAACCGGGGTAGCGTCAAGTACCGCATGACAAACCGGCGGACGCTGAGGAGGGAGTAAACTGTTGCCATCGCGCTTATATCAGGTTCTGGGAGCCTAGGTAGTCATTCTATGTCAGTATGTCTATCAAATACGAACGAAAGAATCGCGTTTTTCAAACAAATGGAAGATTGACTTACATAAAAGCATCTCGTACCCTCTCGCCAAGGAGGCTGATGATGATTTGGTTGAAAAAAGATTTCGCAAACCATGGAACCCAATAGGTGATCATGGGGATCAACGCCTGGGCGGGCTTAGCACACACCTTACTAGGCTTCATGGCAACGATTTCATAATCTTTAGCCCAGGCCTCAATATCCTCTGCAAACTCGATCCCATCGCGCCATCCAGGCTCGGCACGTGCCAGACATCCCTTATACTCGATCCCCATGGCGTCACCAACACTCTTCCAGAAGACACCGTAGGCGCAACGCTCCATCTCATTCATAGGTCGCCAATCATACAGTCGGGCGAAACGCGGGGGCTCTATGATGAATACGGAGAGCGTGTACAGAAGGTCGTTATTGGAGATGGTGCCCTCCTTGACGTACCTGCTGTGCAGAAAGTTCATTCGTGCTATGCCATTCGGAGACCGCTCAGATGTCGGAGGGTTGGTCATAAACTCACCTATCAAGGCCGCCGTGTCTTCGAATCTGGGAGATTTTCAGCATCATATCCGGCCACTGGGCTTTTTCACATCTTTCTTTAAGGTACGGGGACCTAATGAAAAAAGAAGGTTGTTCATTATTACCTCTTCAAACTCCTGATTGGATCTGTCAAGTTGCCCGTGGCCAAAAGTAAACGGCTTATGCTCTCCACACCATATGTCTAGCGGCCCGTCAGCAAGAATCATTCAATTTTCAATCACCCAAGAATCACTTCAACCCCATCACGGCACCAGAGTGAAAATCTCCCAACTAACCTTGAACAGTCCAAACTCCAGTGCCAGAAACTGGAGCAGTGGCATCTCCCACGCGTTCATGAACTCGATGACCTGCTGCGCCTCAGCGACCGTCATGCGTTTGAGCGAGGCCCTGTCCGGATAGCCTAATCTGCTGCGTAAAGCATGCTCTCGACGAAACCGCATTGCCCGGCATATCGTGATGTAGGCGAGAGCCGTAGGAACGAGAAACGGCATCCACGAAGCTGATGCTGATGAGAAAACCCCCCACAGTGACTGCTGCGGCAAGACAGCTGCCGCAGCGGCAGTATCGGACATTGAGGAGTTCATTGCTGATGCATCGCCCATTCTATTTACCAACCGTTCAAGATCCGGTCTTGATTTATTTCCTTCGAGAAGAGTATCGAGAACAGTGTGCGAGCGAAAAGCTCGTAAGTACCTAAAGCCAAGCTAGGGTCTACATAAGCTCTAAACTAATGGTCCTAGCTCAGTGTTGCATTGAGCCGCTCTTTTGCTATCTTATCACCCCTGATATTTATATTCCTAGACGATGATTGGCCGCGTCTATGGAAACGGAAACAACAGTTCGATGGGGGATGACGGGGGATCATGAGAACGGGTCTGATCCGACAGTCCGGCCCAGAGAAGGTAACGCCTGGAACGATCCACAGATGGGTAGTATGCTTTAGTACAAATCCGAAAGACTCTGAAGACGTGGCGATCGTATCATACTACGCAACTGAGGACACATTCCAAACCTTCATGAGGCATCGAATTCAGAAAAACAAATCACAAAAATTCCATGGTCCATAATGTTAACTTCCATTATCAGGTAATCATCATTAATATCTACCTCCCTAGATATGTACCTAGGTATGTCCTAGGTATGCTCATGTCTTTTGCTAGCCCGGGTTCCTAGGGAGGTGGGTAGCTAGCGACCCTTCTTTGAAATGAGATCGATGAACACGTATGCTAGCAGCATAGTAGTTCAACAAGCTACGTTTCATGGGACATACGGTTTTCTTCAAATACTCACCCAGCGACGACCGACTCTTGGACGAAGTATACCCTCTCAAACTATACCAGGAGATATGGTGGTTATAAGTCTGTTTGTGTTAATTGCTTCCTGTCGTAACAACCAACTCCATCTTGTCCATAAGGACTCATCATACATATAACAGAGGTAGGCGAGTGGTGCTTCGATGTCAGTGTCCATTGATCTTGGTGTTTTAACTGAAGGATTGTCGGGTTTCCTTCAGTGACTACCATAGGTATTCATGCTGTTTTTGCTTTCTCTTTTCTCCCATTCTTCCACGCCTTGATTTGATTCAATAATCCCATGACCAGTGGCACTCCCACGGGCCCCAGCAATGGTAGATACACAGCAATTTTGTGTTCGTCTGGGAAATATAGCTGTCCGACCATGCTTTTTTCAAAGAAGGCGCGTTCAGCCTCTACATCGGCGATGCGCGCGTGTTCCAAACCTCCAGTCCCACCCAGGTTAGAGCAGGCAAGTTGGAGGTGGTGCATGGACTTGGCCACCCCATCGGCGACGCTAGACGGGATCGATATGCTCGGTAGCGCTAAGGAGAGACGTGCTAGAGAACCTAGCGAGGAAGAAGCTCGAAGAAGAAGATCGGCGGTTCGGATGCGGGTAAGTGTAGAAAGGCGCATCTGCAAGGGGCCTGTTTGTGGTGTACCGAGCAGCGAGAGCAGATGAGAGGTAAAGGTCAGCATAGGCTGCTTTAATAATTCCGAGGGGACAGCATCTGTAGAGGGGGGCGGCAACAAATACACAGAGCCCCACTGTGGTATGAGCCAGGAGTGAGAAGCGCCTGTCTCTGGCGCGGCGCCGACGGTTTGGTTACCGATATATACGACAAAGTTGACGGTTGGCGCGCCTCCTATAGAGGGCGACAAAGGCCATTCGGCCGCATTGATGAAGGATGATAGGTCTTCCTTGCTCAGCACCTCTGACTGCACGCCAGGGTGGGCATACAATTGGACTTGGGTATCGATAGTGAAGTTATGAATAGGTCTAAGCATGTCCAATATTGGTTTCATGTATTCGTCTATGGCTGATTCGATCTCCCAACTGCTTGGTACTGAACCACTCGTGAATAATGAAAAAGTCAAATGATACGTGCGGGAGTATTTTAGCGA
Source organism: Hypoxylon sp. CI-4A (assembly GCA_002120315.1). Taxonomy (NCBI): domain Eukaryota; kingdom Fungi; phylum Ascomycota; class Sordariomycetes; order Xylariales; family Hypoxylaceae; genus Hypoxylon; species Hypoxylon sp. CI-4A. Next base: position 6,627 of record KZ111697.1, on the reverse strand, counting down.
CCTCGTCATACGTTTCGATAAGGAGTCGGCTAGATCTTGGGTAGATTCTAGAGATCGTTGCTCGAAAGGCATAGAGGATGTCGCTAAGAGATATGCCATGACGTTTCGCTCTTCGGAGAAGGCCTCGCGGAGCTGTGTTGCCAAATAGGTGGCGAAGCCGGAGGAATTGGCATCAGCTGCGGGCATCGAGCTTGGGGGATACGTGATTTCGAGGATGGGTGATTGCGAATGGAGGGACGATGTAGCAATATCGCCAGGGAGTAGTCGTACCGTGAGGGAGGCATCGGAATCGCGATTCGGACTTTTCGCGTGGTCTAGTTTGGTAGATGGAGATACGTCAAGCTCTAGATGATGGCCTTTGAAGTCATTCATGGTATCCAGGGCATGCTGGGTTATCCGCGCGAGGTTCTCGGCTTCGTCGCTTCGTAGACTCGGCGCATCAATGATGATTTTTATGGGAAATACTGGGGTACAGGCCTTGAAATTTAAGGTAAGTCAGTGTCAAGACCAAGAGACACAAAAGAGCTTCCCCCTAACCTTGCCATCAGCCCAGTTCAACATCTGGCTCAGGGGCAGATCAGCCCGGTATATAGTAGTTGTCTTCCACCATATTGGCAATCCGAGAAACAATACGATGAACCAAAAAGATGCTACAATATAGGATCGTCTTTGAACATCTTGAGCTTTCTCGGGGGGTGGTTGTTTTCGCTTTAAGGGCGGATTTGTGCCATCGTTGGTCGCGGAATTGGTGGACTTGGTTAAAATGCCGTCATGCTGGTTTTCGGAAATGGAAGACATGACTAGATCAAGCTGAGCCAGCCTTTCGGAAGCATGGTTTTTGGGACCAGCTGTGTTGTTCGTCGTTGTGCTCGTCGTTGTGTTCGTGGATTACGGTGGGTTTGTGTTGTTGATGTGTCGCATTAAAAGTGTGAGGTCAGCTTTTGAAAAATACGCGGGTGCGGAAGCGGGAAGCTTTCAGATGCCACCTTCCAACTTCCACCTTCCTTTCAGTGACCTCCCCTGCCTCCTAATGCACAAATGCCCACTCTTTTTAAATAGAGCTAGTAGGTACGTTTAAACAGCTTCCATCAATGCTAGGTACCTAGTTACAGCTTGCTTTTCTACTCGGGCTCATCACTCATCCAGTCATCTAATCTCATCGCAAATAAAAACCTACATACTGTAGATCTAGGTAGGTAATTAGATCAAGCCATGACAAACTAACTATTTGTTTTAGCTGCTGTTTTAATAGCGATGGCGAACAGAAGCAATCGATGTACCGATGTCTATCTAACAGATCTGTTTTTTTTTACAGACGCATCCTTGGGTCTTCCAGAACCCAGATGACACCATTAATGTCAGAAGCCTCCAATGGCAAACAGACTCTTAATAACTCGACTTCTCTGGGAAGTACCTCAATTCTAAGACACATAGATCTGCGGGACAACAATGCCGGGCCCACCGAGGCAGCGAGGTATATCATTCCCGGGCTCCTGGGAACTGCAACTAAAATACGCCACGCATTATTTTCATTATTTTCCAAGATTTATTGCCAGTGCTTGTCTGCTCCTCCTATTCACCAAATGCTATTCTTTTCGTTTCTTCCTTACGTCTTCTTGGAAACTCGCTTCCATACATAGTAGCAGGCCTTCTCATCCCTTGCTCTACATGCCCCTTCCCGGCATTTCATCTTGCATTGTATGACGTATCTGCGTATCTCCTTTCACTCACTTCGTGCCTTTTTCTCCCTCCTATTTCAGGTGACCAACTCAGCTAAGCTGCAGCATGTCGAGTAAGTTGCGCCAACCAGATCCTCTCTATTGTACTGTTCTTACTCACCTCGAAGTACCTAACTTATAGTTCCTTTGGTGCTGTCCTTGCCTGCCGTAGCGGCTGGGCTTGCATATCTTGATGCGAAGACAAATTTCTGGTACGACAGGAAGCTGATACGCGGCAGCATCCCGTCTCTCCTTCGTCCCTCTCGCAGAGAAAAGAATGACCGCTGCAATAGTTTTTATACCCTAGAGCAGGCAGCAACTGACAAATCTTCAAGAGATCGACCATATGTTCTGTTTGAGGACAAATCATGGACATTCAGCCAAGTCTACGAGGCTGCGTTGAAGTATGGAAACTGGTTCCGGGCCAAGTTTGATGTAAAGCCAAAGGACATTGTCGCATTGGACCTTCAAAACTCGGACCACTTTGTCCTGGCTTGCTTCGGCCTATGGTCCATAGGAGCGAAGCCAGCCTTTATTAATTACAACCTAACCGGCCAACCGTTGATACACTGCGTTAGTACTGCCGAGCCGGTTCTTATGTTGGTTGATCCCGAGGTTGCGGCAAAGGTCGACGATGATGTGCGCGAGAAGCTGGCTGGGCTACGAATTGAGCTGCTTACGGACGAACTGAAAGCTGAGGTCTCTGTTACAGAGCCCGTACGACAGCCAGACTCACTTCGATCCGGCCAATTATCTCAAGACATGGCTATTCTTATATACACTTCAGGCACCACCGGGTTACCGAAAGCTGCTATCGTTTCTTGGAAGAAGCTGATTTCAATGGGTTCGTTCGTAGGAGGCTGGTTGGACACGAAACCATCAGATGTGTTTTACACGGTACACTTCGCTTCACAACTCTTGGCGAAGGAGACAGCTAATTGAGGATCTAGTCAATGCCTCTTTATCACAGCTCGGCTACTATCATGGGGATAGCTCACTGTTTAGAAAGTCGCTGCACGTTGGCACTCGGCAAAAGGTTCTCAACCAAGACGTTCTGGAAAGAGGTCCGTAAGTATGATGCGACCATGGTTAACTATGTGGGGGAAACATGTCGGTACTTACTTGCTGCACCCCCTCAAATCGACTCAACTACAGGCGAGAATCTGGACAAGAAACACAACGTACGCTTAGCGTTTGGCAACGGCCTACGTCCCGATATCTGGAATAAGTTCCGAGAACGATTCGGTATCGACGGAGTCGCCGAATTCTACGGGGCAACAGAAGGGACCTTAGCTCTGTTCAACTACAGCCGAAACGAAATTGCGAGTGGTGCTATTGGTCGCTTCGGCCTTCTTTGTTCTCTCGTAGCCAAGGCGGCCTCTACTATCGTCGAACTAGATCCGGAAACAGAGAGCCCCATGCGCGATCCCAAGACGGGTTTCTGTACTTCGGTCAAGCGTGGTGACATTGGCGAGATGCTCTTCCGACTGCCGCGCGACCCAGAGAAGAATTTCCAGGGATATTACAAGAATCCCAAAGCCACCGCTTCGAAGCTCATACGTGACGTACACCAGAAGGGTGACGTGTATTTCCGATCCGGCGATCTAGTAAGCTTTAATCGGGAAGGGTTGATACACTTCCACGATCGTATCGGTGACACATTCCGATGGAAGAGCGAAAACGTAGCGACGACGGAAGTAAGCGAGGCACTGAGTGCACACCCAACCGTGCAGGAAGCCAACGTGTATGGTGTACAGCTACCGAACCACGATGGGCGAGCTGGGTGCGCAGCACTCTCGCTGAACCAGGAGCAGGTAGACGATGGACTATTACGATCGCTAGCCGAACATGTCAGCAGCAAGTTGCCCAAGTACGCAATACCGATTTTTCTAAGGCTAGGCAAGGGTCTCTCGAAAGCGATGACAGACACAAACAAGCAGAAAAAGAGCGAACTACGAACACAGGGGGTGAATCCAGCACTTGTTGATGGTGACGAGCTATTCTGGCTGAAGGATGGTACCTATATCAAATTTAGCAAAGGAGACTGGGATCAGCTGAACGCGGGCCAGGTCAAGCTCTGAAGCTGTATAACTGGCACATGGATATACATGGATGTACTGCCAACTGGAATTGTTGACGAGGGATATGGGTATGGATATGGCTCTTGGTTTGGAAGCTGCCTTGTTACAGGACCTCTCGGGATGGGATTGCATTCGAGACATATTTAAGGCGCCGAATTTCTTGAACATGACGCCAATATATTATTATCCTGACATACACATATATGTAGGTATATGACATGGACGACGATAATTATTTATATAACATTTCTACTACTATACTACTATTTACTTCCGCGGATGACGATGCCGGTATGGTGTTACCCGCTTACTGATGACTGGTAACCAACCCGATACCTTGAATTCAACATCAATTCCACCAAGCTAGGTGCCCCACCCCCCCCTAATGCACCTTTAAATGCCCCTCCATAGAGTTAAATCTTGCCCCTCTTGCCCCTCCAAATTCCAAGAGGTAAGCAACTGTAAAAAGGAAAGAGGAAAAAAAATTATAAAAACTCTAATCCAAGTCGCATAATACGTACCTCCTATTTAAAAATACATAATAATCTCCTCTTTCACATCTTCCTCTCTCTACATCATGACCTCCGACTTAAGCGCACCACCTGTCCTCTCGACGCCCGCCGAACATACCTTCATCGAAGACCCAACACCATCCTCCACCGTCGCTCAAGCAAAGCGCCCCCATAGACCTGATCATGAACTCTACGAAGTCTACGAGATCGTGCGAACAGCCGCTGAGATCCAACAAAATGGCTGGATGCGCATCGCCTTACAATTCCCCGACGCCATGTTGCCCGACGCACCGTGGGTAGTCGGTGCGCTAAGCGCCGAACTGGAGAAGAATCAAGAAGGACAGGAAGAAAGTCAAAAACAACAGCGCCGTTTATATATACTGGCCGACACATCTTATAGCGCGTGCTGTGTAGATGAGATTGCAGCCGATCATGCCGCTGCAGACGCTGTTGTTCACTACGGCCGTGCATGTTTAAGTCCGACTTCGAGGTTACCAGTACTGCACATCTTCACGAGGCAAAAACTTGACTACGATGTGTTAGCCGACGCCTTCGAGAAAGAATTTCCAGACAAAACCGACAATATTGTAATTATGGCAGATGTCATGTTTCAAGAGCACGTATCGCCCGTATGCGAGTTTCTTGTGAAAAGAGGATACACCAATATCGCCGGCACCGAGATAGTACGAGATCCGACGGGCGTGATTCCGAATCGCAAGCTAACATCAGCCGATGGTTCTGTCGTCGAGTACGCCGATGATAGTCTAAATGCATACCACCTATTTCACATTTCTACCCCTCCAACCTCGCTCCTCTTAACTCTCTCCTCCCGTCTTGCTTCTTTGCGCATCTACTCGACGCCCTCTTCGCCGTACACGACAGCCTCCGAGGTTCCCGATCCCAGTGCAACACCAGGCCTCCTGCGCCGTCGTTACGCACTTGTCATTCGGCTTGCCACAGCGTCCATCATCGGGATTTTGGTGAATACATTGTCCGTCAAGAACTACATGTCTACCATCTCCACGCTCAAAGAGCAGATAGCCGCTGCCGGCAAGAAAAGTTACACCATAGTTGTTGGAAAGCTGAATGCCGCCAAGCTGGCAAACTTCGCCGAGGTGGACGGCTGGGTCGTTGTCGGGTGTTGGGAAAGCGGGCTTGTCGAACAGGAGAATCTGTGGAAGCCTGTTATTACACCTTTCGAGCTAGGGCTTGCGTTACAGGGCGAAGAGAGCCGAGTATGGACTGGCGAATGGTGGGGTGGTATTGAGGGTGTGAAAGCCCTACCCACCGCCCAGGGAGAGGAGCTGAATGATGCGACACAAGGTAGTAGGGAAGAACAAGCTATACATAATTACGAAGATGTTGAGGGAGGTGTTGACGAAGAAGAGTCCGAACCACCTGAGTTTGACCTGCGCACCGGCAAGCTCGTTAGTCACAGTCGGCCGATGCGGGTGGCTATACGAAGTGTGCCCCGTAACGACTCCGATTCCAGCGGTACAATCCAGGGTTCAAGTCAAAACTCAACTTCGGCGGTCGTCAAGAGGGCCGTTGGGGATATAGCGCTTGTCAATGGCGTCGCAAGCCCCGGGGCACAGTTCCTAAGATCGCAGAGAACTTGGCAGGGCTTGGGTACAGAGTTTGGTACTGAGGACGAAGAAGAAAGCACCGTTATTGAGGAGGGGAGAAGTGGCGTTGCGAGAGGATATACCGTGGGCCAAGACCAGTTACGGACATGATTCCTCATTCCTACTCGGTTTACCCGTACCAAGGGGACGTGTATAAACTCATCCTAGCAGTGGGAGGTTATACATGACTACCTGAAACAAATCTCTGGCGCGAGCACGAGATACTGGTAAGAAACTTGGTCTACTGCATACTATCTCTTATGGAAGAAACGCAGTTGTTCTCGAAACGACTGACTTCAAACCTATCACAGCCGTGCAAATACGGCTCACTGGTAGATGGATGCTTACCTTCTAATATGATTTAGTAATGTTAAATTAATTTCATCTTATATTTAAGCTATCGAGCTAACCGATAAACATGTTAAGAATGCCGAGTTTTTTCTGTTATAAAGATTTTATTTAAATATTATAACGAGAAAACCTTATTTTAATAAATCATTTATAATTTATAAATCATTTATAAAAAATAAATCATTTAATTATACGTAAATAATTTATTTTTTATAAATAATTTTTTATTTATAAATAATTTTTTATTTATAAACGATTTTTTAAATTAATTTATATATTTAAATTAATTTAATTATTAATATATTTATTTATATATTATTTTTATTTATTTATTTATTTA
>KZ111696.1:0-23000 GCA_002120315.1 Hypoxylon sp. CI-4A | reverse complement strand
TTTTATTTATTTTATTTATTTTATTTATTTTATTTATTTTATTTATTTTATTTATTTTATTTATTTTATTTATTTTATTTATTTTATTTAAATAATTTAAATAATTTAAATAAAATATAATTAATTTATAATAACGTTTAAATTAAATAAATTTAAAATAATTTAAAAATTTTAAATTAAAAAATATAATTTTTTTTTTAATTTTCGAAAGCTTATAAAATTATATAACGTTTTTTTAAATATATTATACGATTAATATTACGGTAAATTTATAAAAAAAATTTAAATAATTAATTTTTATTAAAATAAATATTATTATTTAACGTGTTTTTAATTTAAATAATCGATTTTTTTTTAAATTTAATACGTTTAAAAAATAATTAATATTTTATTACGTAAACGCGACGCGTTTAAAATAAAAAAAAATTAAATTATAAATTTTATTAATTTATATAAATATTATTATTATTACGTTAAATTATTTTAATATTAATTTATACGTAACGTTTATTTATTTAAATATTTTTAAAAAAATTTTACGATTATATAATTTTAAAAATAAAATCATATTTTTTAAAAATTAATTATTAAATTTATATAATTATATAATATAATAATTAAAAAACGTTTTACGATTTTTAATTTTTAATAATTATAAAAATCATAATTCGATGAAATTTAAAAATTATTATTAAAAAAATAATATTATTATTTTTTATATATCGATTTAAATATTTTATCGATTTTAATTATACGATTTTATAAATTTTAACGTATTATAACGTGTTTATAATAATTATATTAAAAATCTTATATTATAATATTAAATTTATATTACGAAAAAAAATTATTAATTAATTTTATAAAAACCTTTAAAATTATAATAATTGAAAATAATATTCGATTTAATTTTTAAATTATTAAATTAATTTTTTTAAGCTTTTTATTTTTAAAAAAACTTATATATTAAATTTAAACCTTAATATAAGTTTTATATTTTAAAAAATTAAAACATTAAAAAATATTTAAAAAATTAAGTTTTAATTTAATTTTATTAAAATTAAAAATAAAAAGCATTAAAATAATTCGTTAATAAATATTATTAATATTTATAATAAGCTTATAAAATTTATTATTATATTAATATATAAAATTATTTATTTACGAGAAAAAACGATTCGTTTTTTAAAAATTAATCACGTTTTTAATAAATAATATAAAATAAAAAAATAAGCGTTTATAAATTAAAAAAAAGCTTATAATTTTTTTAAAAAAAATTTATAAATTAAAAAAAAACGATAATAATATAATAAAATTAAATGAAATTAAAAGAAAAAAGTTTTTAAAAAAATCGTAATAAATTAATAACGATATAATAAATACGATAAAATTAATTATAATACGCGCATTTATTAAATAAATATAAATATATTTAATAAAAAAATTTCCGATTAATTTTAATTAATTACTTATATTATTATTATATTATTTAATTTATAAAATAATATATTTAAAAAAATATTTAATTATTTTAATTATTTAATTATTTTAATTATTTAATTATTTTAATTATTTAATTATTTTATAATTAACGTTATAATTAATAAAAAATAAATTTATTTATATAATATAATTTTTAATTTACGTTACGTAATATTATTTAATTAAAAATTATTTTTTAATATTTTTATATATTTAATATATTAAAATTAAATTATATATTATTTATTATATTAATATAAATATAATTTTTTCATTATTTTTTTAATTATAATTAATTATAAATTAATGAAAATATTATTTAAATTTATTATTTTAAAGTTTTTTAATTATATATAAAATTTATAATATTATTATTTTTATAATTAAAAAATATAAATAAAAATCATAAAAAATAATTTAATAATTATATATTAAATATTTATAATTAAATATTTTATAATAATTAATAAAGGTTTTTTTTTTATTATAAAAAAATAAAAAATAAAACGTTAATAAAAATTTATTAATTATAAAACGTAATTTAAGTTTTTATAAAATTTAATTTTTATAATATTATAATTAATTTAAATTAACTTAAATTTAAATATAAAAAAATTAAAAGAAAATTTTTTAATTATTTATTTAAAAATATATTACGTTTAAATTTCGAAAAAATTTAATATAAAATTAATAAAATAACTAATAAAAATTACATAAATATTATATAAAAATTTTTAAATTATATAATTAATTTAAATCGCTTTAAATTTTTTTAATTAAATATATTTTTAAAAAAAATTTATATTTTATATTTTATTAAATTTTTATTATATAAAAAGATTATTATAATTTTTATTTTTTAATAATAATAATAATAATTAATTTAATAATTTAATAATACGAAAAATAATATAAAAAATAATATAAAAAAACGATTTAAAAAAATATATAATTTTTTAAACTTATATTAAAAATATTAAACCTTATTAAAATTCACGTTATTTAATTAATTTATTATTATTTATAATAATTATAATAATAAATATTATAAAATTATTTTAATAATTTTTATTTTCTTATTTTTTAAATTTATATAATATATTTTTTATAAAAAAAAATTTTTTTTAAAAATAATTTTATAAATAATTAATTAGCTTTAAAAAAATTATACCCGATATTTAATAAACTTATTATTAAACTTATAATAATTAATATTTAATATAATAAATAAATTTATTTAATTTTTTTTATTATTTTTTTTTCGAAAAAAAAAGTTTAATAAAATTTTAAGTAATTTAATAAATTTAAATGCGATTATATTTTTATTAAAATAATTTATAAAAAAAACCTTTTAATAATTATAAACGATAATTTTAATAAATAATATTAAAAATTAATTATTTAAAAAAGTTTAAAATAATTAAAATATTAAAATAATAATAATATTTAACGACGTTTTTAAAATAATTAATATAATGATTTAATAATTTAATTTAAATTTAAATTATTTAAATAAAAAATATTTTAAATTTAAAAAATTATTTAATATTTTAAAATTTTTTATAATATAATGATAATATTTTCGAAATTTTATACGATTAAAAATATTAATTAAAAAAAAACGAAATAAACGTTTAATAAAAAAAATTCGATAAATATTAAAAACTTTTTTAATTAATATAAATTATTAAAAAAACAAGGAATTTTTTATTATTTTAAAGCTTTAAAATTAAATTAAACCTTAAAAATTAATGATTTTAATTTATTTAAAATATAAATAATTTTATTAATTTTAAAAAATTAAATTATTATAATTAAAAATAATAATATATTATATTAAAATAATAAAAAAACCGAAATAATTATAAAAAAATTAAACGATAAAAATAATAATTTAAAAAAAATTAATTAAAGATTTAAAATATTTTATTAACGAGGTTAATTTTATCGTTAAAAAAAATTAATAATAATTTTAATTATTTAAATTTATTTTTAAAATAATAAATATTTATTATATTATTATATAAATTAAAAAAATTAATTTAAAATTAATTTTAAATTAACGTTAATTAATAAAATATATATTTTTATTAATAATTTATTAAAATTAACGAAAAAAAAAAATTTTAAAAATTTTTATTATCGTTAATTTTTTTTCTTTTTAATATTTAATATAATTATTTATTAATATTATTTAATGATAAAAATAAAAGAATTAATAATTTTATTAATAATTTTAAAATTTTATTTTTTTTAAAAATAACTTTAAAAAATAAATAATAAAATTATTATTTAACGAAAAAAAATCCATTATTTTAAATTTATTAAAAATCATTTTAAATATATATTATATTATAAATTTTTTAATAAATTATATTTAAAATAAAATAATTAAAAATAATAGCACGTATTTAATTAAAAAATTATTAATATAAAAATTTTTCATTTAAAATCGATTAATAAAAATAATAGCTTTAATTATTAAATTAAAATTTATAATTTTTTTATAATAATATTTATTTTTTAAAAAAAAATATAAAAGAAATTATCGGAAATAAATTAATTAAAAAAATTGTAAATTAATAATAAAATAAGCTTTATAAAAAAAACGAATTAAATGTTAAAAATTTTTTAATGTTTTTTTTAATAAATTTAAAAAATAATTTAAAGTGATTTATTAATAAATTAAAAAATAGCTTAAAAAGAATTTATATATAAAAGTTAATATTAAAATAAATAAGTTTTTTAAAGCGTTTATTAATTAATTTTTCTTATATATTTAAGTTTAAAAAATAATTAAATTTATTAATTATTAAGAAAATTATATATAAAGTTTATTTTTAATTTACGAAAATTAATATTAAAATTAATTAATATTATAATTATATTAAATTAATTAAATATTATTATATGAAAATAATATATTTTATAAAACGAATTATATAATTTAATAAAAAATTAATAATTTTATAATTTAAATTATAAAAAAAAAAAAAGAAAAAAAATAAAAAAAAGAATTAAAATATATTAAAATAAGTTAAAAAAATAATATAAGAATAATTATTAAAATTACTTTAATTTTAATAATAAAAATTTTTTCCGATTTAATAAAAATTATAATAAATTTATTAAAATTTTTTATTTCAAAATATAATTTAACGAATTATTTATTTTATAACGTAAAAATAACTTTAATTAAAAATTTAATAAATATAATAATAACGATATACGTTTAAAAAATTAATAAAAATTTTAATATTAATATTATTAATATTTTAATTTAAATTAAACTAATATATATATTTATTTTAATAATAAATATATATAAAGAAAAATTAATAATATTAATAAATAAATTAAAAAGTTTAAAAAAAGCGGATATATAATATATTTAAATAATAAAATTAAAAATAAAAAAATTAAATATATAATTATATTAAAAAATTATATTTTATATATTTTATTAATTTAATAAATAAATACAATAATATAACGAATAAAGATTTTATTAATATTATTATTATATATTTATTACGGGTTCGATGATAGGATTGTCGAATATCGGGCACAACTCCCTTAAGGCCGATCAGCTACCCGCAGGGCTGCTTTAAGGGAAAAGTAAGATAACCTTACAAAAAGTATATATTGATAAATCTAAAGAGTAAAAAAAAGAAAGCTATAAGAGTAACCCTGTGATACCTACTATTATAATTATCATATATAACGCTAAAGCGATTAAATCACATAAACCCTAACGGGATCCGATACCCCTAATATCTCCCCCTTTTCGTAAGAGCTTTTGTCTCATATACTACTCCTTCTATCCAATTAATCACTACCAGGCACGCTTCTTTATAACCTCAAAAGTCTCTGGAGGGCTAGCAAACGTCCTCCTCTTCATAAGAGTAAAGAGCATCATCTTCCGCTCTCTTCCTACATATATAAGAGTATGCAAAGCTACAATCGTATCGCATACGTTGCTAAGTTCCTCCTTGGTAGCCAGTAACGGTATAGCCTCAAGCACTCACCCGTACGTTTACGTGTTCAAAGAAGGTCGTTCTTCTTTAATCTTCCTAATATCCTCCTATGCCTTATCAAGCGAAATCTTAAGCTTAGCCAGCTCGATTATGCAGTACTGCAATGCTTTCGTAGTAACTAAGGCAACCGCAAGGTTATTGGTATTACTAGTAATCTTAACCAGCTTCAAGGCTTCGTACATCAAATCTTTAACCTAAGCTAGGTTAAGTCAATTAAAAATAGCCAGCTTACCTCCGATCGATTAATTTAACACACCGGAAGTATTAATGTATCGTAAGGCTAACACATCAGCCTTTGCTAGCAGCTTATAATCGTACGCCTCTTCGGCAACAAATAGCTATATGGCTTCGCCAAATGCTGCTTATATCCTGCAGATCTTACTGTTTCCAAAAAAGCTTTCTCTAGTAGCCTTCTCATAGTATTCATCGATCAAAGCTAACACATAATCCAAAAGCTCTTAATTGTCGATAATCTCAATTACTGCTCTTTCTACCGCAAAGTGCTTACTACAGATTTAGATAGCTTAGCTATGCAAATTGTCAAAGATCGTAAGCTTAATCGTCCTCTTGACTACTTCAGCATAGATGTTATCTGCGTCCATCGAATTAAGTAACTCAAGATCATCGAAAAAGATATAGTCAACCGTCTTAATCCCCTTTGTATGCTTCCCTTTCTTCTCCGGTAAAGAAGTACGTACTATCGCTTTTTACTTACCCTTAAGATTAATCTTAATCTTCTTTAAAATAGCAAAAGGGTCGTTAGCGTTAGGGTCAATATTCTCGATAATCTCGTACTCCTTATCAACCGGCTCGATAGATTATCGGATTGCTTGCTGCCGCATGGATTATCTCATGACTCTTATTAGCTATGCTTTATTCGATACGGCTGCAATAACATCGGGACTAAAGAAAGCTTTGTAAAAATCGATAGTCAGTATCTCTATCTCAGCTGTAGAAGAAAGCTTGTAACGCTTGTTGATTGCTTAGAAAGATTAAATCTTTGGTAGCTAATTTGCTCCTAATAAGCTGGATTCAGCTTGATCTTGTTTACCACAATTTATGTTAATGAACTTATTAAACGCCTTTTTTGCACTTGTGAGCGTAAGAGCTTTTAATGCAAGAGTTATTACTGCTTATTACTGTAGAGCGTTAACGTTATTAATGTCGTAAGGGTTATTTATTATGTATGTTAAAAGGTGATTGCAACGTTATAGATAAAAGTGTTAGATTAAGTGTTATTATAAAGAAGAAAAGAAAAAAGATAAAAATGGGTAAGATTTTTTTTTTATAATAATTATTATTACGATGTACCGTAATAAGGTTATAAATTACATACTTTTTTTTAATTAAATAAAATGCTAATAATTTATATGCTAATTTTAATGATATTTTATTAGCGTTAAATTATATAATAAAAAGTATAATAAAAAGCATTAAAGCTATTAAAAATCTTACGTCATTTATTTAAGCGCGTTTTTACGCTTCGTTTTTTTTTTTTATTAAAAAAGTGATACTTAAATTATTATAATTATATAATTACTTTATAAAATAACTTACGCTTCTTATATTTAGCTAATTAATTAATTAAATTTACTTCTAAAATTACCTTAACCTTAATAATTATTATTATATTATTTCTTTAATTTATTTTAATGCACTTTAATCGCTTTTTTATTTTTTTTATCCTCTTATTATTCTTATAATTTAAATTATAAAGCTATCGAAGTTTTTTTCGAACTAAATAATTTGTTATATAAAATGCGTTATTTTTATATAATAATATTTAGCTAATCCGATATAATAATAGTGTTAATTAATTCCGGTATTAGCTTTTATAAGCTAAAAATAAGCTTTATATATAGCTTTATTAATAATTAATAAATCTAATTATCTCTTTAAGCTCGAGCGTATTAAAATAATCGATTAATAAATGCTTTAAAAAGCTTATTTATTTTAATATTAACTTTTATATATAAGTTTTTTTTAAGCTATTTTTTAGCTTACTAATAAGTTACTTTAAATTACTTTTTAAGTTTATTAAAAAAAACATTAAAATCTTTTCGATATTAAATTTTTTTTTTTTTTAAAAGCTTATTTTACCACTAACTTATGGCTTTTTCGGCTAAAAGCTTAAAAATATTAGATTTTATTTTAATTTTTTTAATTAGCTCGTTTTTAATAGCTTTTTTTACGCATTTTTTTTAAAAGTAAATATTACTATAAAAAAAAGTATAGTTTTTAATCTAATAATTAAAGTTATTATTTTTATTAATCGGTTTTAAGTGAAAAATTTTTACGTTAATAACTTTTTAATTAGATTTAATCGAGCTAATTAAGTATATACTATTATCTTTAATTATTTTATTTCTAATATAATTTATTAGAAAATTTAACATATAATATATACCTAAAATAGCTGCTAATAGGTTTAAAAAAGTGGATTTTTCTTCGCTAAATAACGGTTTTATTGCTTACTTTTTAAGATTATTTTTTAAAGGAAAAAGCTCCCTTTTAAAGCTATTAATAAGGTTATTAATTCTTTTACTTTTATCGTTAAACGATATTAATAAAATAATTATATTAATTATTAAAAGAAAAAGTGTTAATAATAATAAATTTATAAATAATCTTTATTTTATTATTTTTAATAAGCTATTAATAATAATATATATTTTACTAATTAACGCCGATTTAAGATCGGTCTTAAACCGAACCTTTTTTAACTTGCTTAATAATATAATAAATATTTACTGTTCGAAAGGTTTTTTAATAACGTTATTAATCGTTTTATTTAAATATAAATTCAAATAATTAAAATTATCATTAATTTTCTTTTTAGCGGTAAGGCTAATTTTATTAATTAGATTTTTTAAATTACTAATTAATTTTTTTTCTAAGCTATTTTTCTCGTTATTTAACCTTTTTTTAATTATTTTAATTCTTTTATTATTTTAAAGTGATATATTATCGTTTTTAATTATATTAATTTAATCTTTTAAAATTAGCATAATTATTTCTATTTTCGATAAATTAAAATTATTAGCTTTTAAGATTTAACTTAATCTTAAAGTTTTAAGGTAAAAAAAAATTCCTCGTTTTTTTAAAACCTTAAGCTAGTATATAAAATATTTCTAATATTTATTAAACGTTTTCTTAATATATCCTCCCTTTTATTTTTTAAATCAGCTTTTTAAATTATATTAAATTTTAAAAATGCTATTATTATATTATAAATTTCCTAAGATATTAATCGGTTTTTTAAATTTATAGCTTTTTTTATTTAAACGATTTAAATTTTAAATAAGCTAATAAATAATTACGTTAATTGCTTTAAAAACGTCGTTAAACATTATTATTATGCTAATTTTAATTATTTTAAGCTACCTTAAATAATTAGTTTTTAATATTACTTACTAAAATTATTATTTATAATCGTTAAAAGATTTTCCTTATAAATTATTTTTTATATAAATGTTACCGTGTTTTAATATATTAATTACTTACGGTTTTATTAAACTTCTTCTTTTCGAAAAAAAAGTAATAAAAAAAGGCTAAATAAATTTATTTATTATATTAAGTATCAGATATTATAGGTTCGATAATAAAATTATTAAATATTAAGTACAGCTTTTTTAAAGCTAATTAGCTGCCTATAAGATTACTTTAAAGAAAAAGTGAGATAATTTTATAAAAAGTATATATTAATAAATTTAAAAAGTAAAAAAAAAAAAGCTATAAAAGTAACCTTATAATGCTTATTATTATAATTATTATATATAACGCTAAAACAATTAAATCACGTGAACCCTAATAAAATCTAATACCTTTAATAATATTTTATAAATTATTTTAAGGTATTTAAATATAAAATAACTTTAAAAATTTTAAAATTAATGAAAAATTATTTTAAATTTAAATATTAAAAAGCTAAAATAAATTATTTTTAAAAAGTTTAAATCGATAATTTTATAAAAAAATATTATATAAAATAAATAAATAATAAAAATTAATTTAATATATTTAAATTTTATGAAAAATATTATATTAAAAAACTTAAAAACTTATGTAAAAAATTAATATAAAATTATATAAAATTAATTTAAATGCGATTAAAGTATAAAATTAATTATAAAAATAAAAATATTTTTAAAAAAAATTTAATTAATTAAAAAAAACGTGTTAAAATTTTAATAAAAAAATAATTTTAAAAAGTTTTAAAAATTAAAAGCTTAAAACGATTTATAAATTATATAAAAAAAAGGTTATATAATAAAACAATAATTACGTAATTATAATTATAAATATAATTAAAATTATTATTATTTTATATATTTATTTAATTAATAATTTAATAATTTAAAGATATATTTAAAAAATAATTTATAAAAAACATTTAATTAATTAAAAATAACGATTTAAAATTTTAATTAAAAAAAAACTTTAAATAACTTTTAAATAGCTATTTTATTAAAATTATTAGTTTAATTTTAATTAAATTTTATTAATTTTTTTTAAATAATAATTTATATATAATTTATTTAATTATTTATTTTTAATTTTTTTATTAATTATTTAAAATTAATTAATATTAATTTCGTATTTTTTATTATTTATTATTATTTTATTTTTTTATTTTAAAAGATAATTTTTTATTAATTACGTTATTTTTTTTATTTTATAATTATTATTACGTATTATTATTTTTATATATAAATATTATTATTTAATATATTCGTTTTCTTTTAAAACTTACGCGTTCGTTCGTTATAAAACCTTTTTTATTAATTTTCATTTATTTTTAAATTTAAAAATATAATAATAATTATAATAATATATATTAATAAAATATAATAATATTTAATATATTTATTTTTAATATTAAATTTATGTTTTTACGTTTTTTTTTATTTAATAAATTATTTTTAAAATTATTACTTAAATTATTAAATTTATAATTAAAGATTTTTAATTATTTATTTAAATAAAAATTTAATATTTTTATAAATAAATCGTTAATTAAATCGTTATTTTTATTATATATATTTTAAATAAAAATATCTAATAATTTAAATTTAAATTTAATATTTTTCGTATTATTAGCTTTATAATTTAATTTAATTAATTTAATTTGCTTAATTAAAACTTTATTTTTTTTTATTTTTTTTACTTTTATATTATAATTTCGTAAAACCTTTATTATTAATATAAATATTAATATATTACGATTAATTTAAATTTTTAAAATTAATTATAACGATACGAAATTTTTTTTAATTTTTTCTTACTTTATTTTTTATTTTTTTTAAAAAGCTTTATTATTTTATTAATATATTATTAAAAAATTACGAAATTATATTATAAAAATTAAAAAATATAAAGAAATTTTTATTAATATTTTATTTAAAAATAAAAAAAATATAATATATTAATTTACGTTTTATTTAATAAAATATAAAGTTATTAAAATTACGTTTAAAAAAATAATATTATTATAATTAAATATATAATATATAATTTTTATTAAAATAATTTAATTTTTAATATCGTTAAATGCGTTATTATTTTATAATTATATTATATATTTATTTATTTAATTATTTTTAAATTTTTATTTAATTAAAAATAAAATAATATATTTTAATTTTATATTATATATTTATTATATAATTTAATAAAACTTATTTTTATTATTAATTATAAATATTTTAAGATTTATATAATTATTTAAAATATTATTAATATTTAATAAAAAATTATTTTAAATAATATAAAAATATTTAAAGAATTTATATTTATAAAAATTAGCATAAATTAAATATAATATTATAAATTATTAAATATATTAAAATTTAAATTTATAATAAAAAACATATTTTTATTTTCTTAAATTAATATATAAAAATAATATATCTTTTTTTAAATATATTATTATTTAATATAATAATTAATTTTAATATTTATAATAAAAATAAAAAAGATTTTTTTTTATTTAATTTTAATTTTATTATTTTTTATTCTTTTTATTTTTATTTTTATAATAATTATTTATAATAATAATATAATTTATATATATATATAAATAATGAATATCGTTTATATTTAAATAATAAAATTTTAATAATAATTTATATTTAAAATATATTATATGTAAATAATATATATTAAATATACGCTAGTATTTAATTTTTTTTATTTTAATTTATATTTTAAGCGTTAATATTTTTTAATAAAATAAGTTTAATATATAAGCTTAATATTAATAAATATAATTTAAAAAAATATATTTAAATTTTATTTTTAAAAATATAAATATAATTATAATAATTAAATATTTTTTATAATTTTAAATATTAATTATTTCGTTTTATATTAAAAATTTATTAATTATAAAAAATATAATTTATTTATAATTAAATTTTTATTATAAATATTTAAAAATGTTAAAAATTAATAAATTTATATATATATATATAATTTTAAATTAATTAAAATAATTTTTAATAATAATTATAATATTAATAATTTTTATAAAATATTATAATTTTATTATTATTTAAAAAATATGCTTTTTTAAAAAATTTAAAAATAAAATTAAAAAATATTTTAATTTTATATTTTATTTATATTAATTAAGAATAAAATTTATTTTTAATATTAATATAAATAAAAAAATTATTAACGTATATATTATATAATATATTTTTAATTTATATTTTTATTATTTTTATATTTATAAAAAAAATTTTAATAATAAAAATTAAATCTTTTTTTTTATTTAAAATTATCGTTTTTATTTATTTTATAACGTATATAATATAAAATTTTATTAATATTTTTATTAAATTATTTATAAGAAATATTATTTATATTTATAAATAAATATTATATATTTATATATAATTAAAAAAATTAATTTAAAATTATATATTATAAGATTTATTAATAATAAAAAAAAAAAATTTTTTTTTATAAAAAAACATAAAATGATAATTATAAAAATTAAAAAAAAAACATTAATAAAATTTAAATTATAAATTTTTATAATTAAAGTTAATTTAATAATTTTATAAATTATCGTTATTATAATTTATTTTATTATACGATTTTTTTATATAAAATAAATAAGTTTTATATTTTATATATATTATTTAAAATTTAATATATTTTATATAAATAAAATTTCATTAATAAATATTAATATTTTATTAATATTATTAAAACATATAATTAATAATTTAAATTAATATAATATATATTATTAATCATTAAAATTTATCATTTATTTATTTTAAAAAAATTATTTATAAAAATTTAAATGAATTTTTATATAATTAATTATTATTTTAAATTTTATAAATTTAATTTTTTTTATTATAATATTATATATTTTTAAAAAAAATTAATATAATTAATTTTTATTTTATTAAATTATATTTTAATTTTTAATTAAAAAATATATTATTTACTAGTTTTTTTCGGTAAAAATTTCTTAAATATTTCTTATATTTTTTTTATATTTAATATTTATTAATTTTAAATTTTTTTTTCTAATTTTTTAAATTAATTATATTTTATTTATTAAATTTAAAATATATATTATTTAAATATAATTACATTTTATTTAATATTTAAAATTAATTAATTTTATATAATTTTAAAATATAAAAAAATTAATATTAAATTATTTAATTATTTTATATATATTTATAATATAATTATTAATATTATAATTTTTTTTAATATTATTTATTTTAAAAAATAATTTTATAAAAAAATAAATAAAAATAAATATAAAGCTTTAATTTTTTCTTTTTTTATAATTATATATTTTTAATAACTTAAATTTAAACTTAAATTTAAAAAAATTAAAAGCTTAAATTAAAAAAAAAACTTATTTTTTATTATAATTTAAAATTATAAATATAAATGCTTTTTTTTATAAAAATAAAAATTTAAATAAATTATTAATAAAAATTATAATAATATAATTAAATATATTTATTAGGTTTTAATTAAAATTTAAAATTTACGCTTAAATAATATATTAATTATAATATTTAATAATATAAATATATATTTTATTTATTATTATTTTAAATTTTTTTAATTAATATTATTATATTTATTTAAAATATTAAAACTTTTAAATTAACGGTGTATATATAAATATATAATATTATTTTATTTTTAAAATAAAGTTATTTTAATTATAAAATTAAAAATAAAATTTTTAAATATTAA
Organism: Hypoxylon sp. CI-4A; assembly: GCA_002120315.1. NCBI lineage: Eukaryota > Fungi > Ascomycota > Sordariomycetes > Xylariales > Hypoxylaceae > Hypoxylon > Hypoxylon sp. CI-4A. The sequence goes on along the minus strand of KZ111696.1, from coordinate 9,240 downwards.
ATTATTTTAATAATATTTATATTAAATATTATTATAATAATATTAAAAATAAATATAATTATTAATTAAATATATATTTATTATTAAATTTAATTAATTTTATTTTTAATTATTAATTTTTTATATAAATAATTTTTTAAAATATATTAAAAAAACCGATAAAATAATTAATATTTTCGCTTTAAATTTAATGTTTAATTTTACTTTAATTTTAAAAACGTAAATATCGTTTATTTTTATATTAAATAACTTTAAATTAAAAAATCGTATTCGTAATTTAAATATATATAATTTAAATATATAATTTAAACGTTTATATTAATAAAATTTAAATAAAATAAAATTACTTAAATTATAATTTTTTAATTTAAAGTTATTTTAATTAAAAATAAATTAATTTATATTTTTTATATAAAAAAAAGATTTATTTAAAATATATTTTTTAATGATTTAATTATTATAATTTTAAATTATTTAAAAATAAATCTTAAAATTAAATAAAGAATTAAATATTTTTTTCATTATTTTAAAATTTAAATTATGTTTATAATTATAAATTTAAAACTTTTAATAATAATTAAATAATAATTAAATTTTATATAAATATTAAAAAAATTAAAAAATATATTAATTATTTAAATAATTATTTAATTAAATTTAATTAATAATTTTAAATGATTTTTAAATAAATAAAATGAAAAAAAATTAAAATAACTTTAAATTAAAAATCTGTTTATTTTATAATAAAAAAAATCAAAGAATAAATGGTTTTAATTAATTTAAAAAAACGTGAAATAATATAACGTAAAAAAGTATAAAACGGATTTTTTAATTTAAAGTTAATTAAAATAATTTTATTTAAACCTTAAAATTATTATTTATAATACTTAATTTATTTAAAAAATATTTTCCTTTTATTTAATAAAAAATATCATTAAAATAATTACTTAAAATATATTTTTAAATATATTTAATTTTATTTATTTAAAAAATTAATATTTTATTTATTAATATATAATTAAAAAATGCATAAAAAATTCGTTATTTTATTTTTAAAATAAAAAGCTATTTTATTTTAATTTTAATTTTTTTTCTTTTATAAAATAAAATTATATATTATTAATAATATTATTTATATATTATAATATATTATATATATAAAAAAAGCTATATTAACGAAAATATTTTATATAAAAAAATTATATTTATTATTTATTAATATTTTTTATATATTTTAAAATTAATCGAATTTATTTATTATTATTTATTTAATTATAATTACGGGTAAAATTTTAATATTTATAATTTATTTTTAATTTATATTTACTTTTATTAAAAAATTTATTTTTTTTAATTATATAATTAATTTTTTAAATCACATTTTCATATAATTTATTATAATATTAATTTATAATAAAAATTAGGATTTAATATAATAAATTTATACATTAAAAAATATATTATTTATCGGTTTTTTTTTTTAAATTAAATATAAATATATTATAATTAAAAATAAATTTAATTTAATATAATAAATTAATATATTTTAAATTTATAATTATAATAATTATAAATAAAATATAATATTTATATATTTATTATATATTTTATAATTTTTTTTAAAGTTTATTAATTTAATAATATTATTAATTTAAATATTTTTTTTTAATATTATATATTTTATATTATTTATAACTTTAAATTTAATATATTAAAATATTATTTTATTTTATCGTAAAAATATTAAAATTAATTTTTTTAATTATTATTAATAAATAAATATTTATATAAAATTTTATAATATAATAATAAGTTTAATTAATTTTAAATTTTTAAATAAAAATATAAATTATAATTTAATTTTTAATATAAATAAAAATAATAGAAATATTAAATTAAAAAAATATATTTATTTTTTATTTACATTTTAATATAAATTTTTATATTAATTTTTAATAATAAAAAATTATAATTAATAAATATCTTTTATATAAATTAAATTTATAATTATTAATAAATATTAATAATTTTTTTATTAAAAAAATATATATATTATTATTATTATATAAATTAATATTTTAATCTTTTTTAAAATTAATATTTATTAATTATTATAAAAATAAAAGTTTTATAAAATATTTATATAATAATAATTAATATAAATTTAAAACGTAATATTATAATTAAATTTTTATTATTTTAAAAATTTAAAAAAAAATGTTTATATTTATATATTTTATTATTTATTTAATTAATATAATTAAAAAACACATAAAATATTCTAATAATTTATTTTTATTAATAATATAAAATTCTTTAATAATTTATAATTTATAATAATATTAATAAATATAAATAAATTTAAATAAAAATTTATTCCGATTAAAATATTTAAATATTTTTTAATATATATTATTAAACATTTAAAAAAATAAGTAATATTAATAATAAATTTTAATATTATTATTATAATATTTTTATACACCGAAATATATTCGATTAATACTAATAAAATACCTTTATTTATTTTTTTATTTCATAAAAAAAGCATTTATATAATCTTATTTTAAAAATTAATATTAAAAAAAATAACGCATAATAAATTAAAAAGCGTAAAAAAAAAGAAAAAATTAAATTTAAAGAAATAATATAAAATAAATATATTAATATAATTAAAAACATTAATTATTAATTATTATTTAAATAAAACATTAATTATTTTTTAAAAAACAAATAATTTAAAAAGCTATAATTTTCGAAAATTATTATAATTATTAAATATTAATAATATTTATTATATATATAAGGTTTTATAAAATTATTTTATTTTATTTTATTTTAAAATTAAATTTATATTTAAAAAAAAATATTTAAAAAATTTGCTTATTTAAAAATAAAAAAATTAAATTAAAATCTTTAATTATAATAAAAATTAAATTTTATATAATATTTTTTATATATTATATTTATTTATTTTTAAATGCTTTAATATAACGTTATAAAACATTTAAAACTTTATTTTATATAATTATAAAAGATATTAATAATTAATATAAAAATATATATCATTAATTTTATTAAAAAAATAAATTATTTAATTATAATCGTTATATATAATATTATTTTATATTTATTTATTAAAAATTAAAAATTAATAAAAACATTAATTATTTTTAATTTATAAGCTTAATTATAATATTAATAACTTTAAATTATTTATTTTATTTTATTAAATATTTTATTAATAATATTTAAAATATTTTTTATTTTTTATTTTTATAATTTTATATAATAAAATAATTATTATAAACATTTTTTTTAAAGCGAAACGCGGATAAATAAATTTTATTTATTTTTAAATGCTTTTTAATTTTAATTATAAAAGAAATATTAATATATTTTTATATTAATATTTATAATAATATTTATTATAATTACTTATATTTTTTTATTAAAACTTTATTTTTTTATATTTTTTTAATAATATAATTAATTTTATTAAATTTAAAAATATAATATTTATTTTTTTATAAAAATTATATATAATTAATAAAATTTATATAAGAAATATTTATTAAATTAATATATTAAAATAATTAAAAATATTTAAATTTATAAATATTAAAAATATATATATTTATTTTTTATTATTATTTTTATAATATATTTATTATAAAAAATATAAAATAAATATTATTATAATATATTATTATATATATATATAAGTATTTTATTAAATTTAAAAATATAAATAAATTAAATTTTTTTAAATTACTTTTAAAAATAATTACTTATAATAATATTATTATAAATTATTATATAAAATAAAGAAAATTACGTTTTTTATACATTATTTCTATATTAATATATATAAAATTAATTAAAAAACTAATAATAATTAATTTAAAAGAAATTAACGTTAATAAAATATTTTTTAAATAATTTAAATTTCTTTAAAAATAAATTTTTTTTTTAATATATTATATTATTTAAAAAAATAAGTAATATAAATATATTTTATATATTTATATATTTTTAATAATTTTAAAATTAAAATAAAATTTAAGTGTTTTATTTATATAAATTTAATAATATCCTTAATTTTATAAGTTTTTTAATTAAAAAAACATTTATTATTAAAACATTATTTTATTATTTTTATATAATTTTAATATTTTTTAAATTAAATTTTATTTCTCGCTTTTATTTTATTTTTTACGTTTTATTAATTATTTGCTATAAAATACGCATTTATTATTATTATATTAAAATATTTCTTTTTTTTATTAAAAACTAATATATAATATAATTAAAATATTTTAATAATATGTATTTTTAATTATAATAAATAATTAATTATTTTATTTTTAAAATTATTATTAAGCGTATTTTTTATAACGTTAATTTATAATAAATAATTAAATTATTATGTTTTTATATTAAATAATATCAATTTTAATTAAATATTTTTATTTTATATTTTTTACTTTTTTTTAATATATTTTATTATATTTTTTTAATGCTTTTTTATATATAAATGCTAATATTTTTAAGAAATTCATAAAATTTAATTATATATAATATATGTTTATTATTTATATAATATTATTATAATTTTAAAAACTTTAATATATTATTATTAAAATTATTTAACGGTTTTTTACTTTTTAATTAATTTTTAATTAAATTATAAATTATTATAATAATATTATAATTTTATAAATTTAATTTTTTTTATAATTATATATTAATTTAATATTATTTAAATTATAAATTATTAAATATCTTATTTTTTTAAATTTAATTATTTAATATTAATTTTATTTTATTTTAAAATTAAATTAAAACATTAATTTAATTATAAAAATAAATATAATTAATGATTTAAAATTTATTATTACGATTAAAAAATTTTAAATTTAAATTTTCTTAAATTATATTTATATTAATATTATATATATTATAAATTAAATTAATAAATTTTATAATATTAATATTAATATTAATGCTATTTTTAATAACGTTAAAAATATTATAAAAAAATATTTAAATTTAATATTATATTTAAATTATTAGTAATTAATTTTAATTAAATAAAAAATTTATTAAATAAATTATTATATTTAAGTAATAATAATAAAAGATTTTTTACTTTTAATTAAATTAATTAATCCCGAGTTTTTATTAATATTAATAAAGCTTAAAATATAAAAAAGAATAATAAATTAAATGATTTTTTATATATCGTTTTAGGTATTTTTTTTTAAAATAAATATTATAAAAGTTTTTAAAAGCTATTATTTTTAAAGCATTATTATATTTTATTAATAAATTTTTTTAATTTTATAAAAACATTTTTATTAATAAATAAATAATTTTATATATATTTAATAATAATAAAAAAAAAATTCTTATTTTAAAATTAAATGTTTTTTAAGATTTAATTTTTATATAATTTAAAGATATTTCATTTATAAAAATTATCATTAAATTCATTTAAATAAACTTATATATAAACTTTTTATTTTTAATTATAAAATTTAAATTTTTAAGTTTTTTTTTTATTTATTATTTAAAATAATTAAAAATTAAATTTTTATTATAATAATAATATATTTTAATATTATAACGGAATTTAATAAAATTTTAATAAATAATAAAATTAATTTATTATTTATAATTATAATGTTTAATATAATATTAAATAATATTAAAATTAAATTTTATATTAATTAATAAAACTTTAATTTTAATAAAATAATTAATACGAGTTAATATTTTTAAATTTTTTTTTTTTATATATTTTAAATTATAAATTTTAATAAACTTAATTTATTATAAAATCATATTATTAATATTTTTATTTAAATATTAAAAAGAAAAGATTTATATAAAAAATTATTAAAAAACATTAACGATAAAATTTAATTTTATTTTTATATAATTAAAAAAACTAATATTTTATAATTAAAAATTATTATTATTATACATTAATTTATATAAATATATATAAATAAAATTAAAAAGCGTTTTTTTAAAAAAATTATTTAATTAAATTTATTTAAATTAATTATTTTAAAGTGTATAAAAGTAAAAAAAAGCTTAAAAAGCTTTAAATTAAAAACGTAAAAATTTATTCCTTTAATTTCTTTTAATTTAATTAATTTAAATCTTATATAATTAAAATAATATATTACTAATTTAAAGTTATTTAAAATAAAAGAATATTAAATAATATATTTTATAAATTTTAATAAATTTTTTATAAAAATCTTAAGAATTTAATAATAATAAATAAAATAACTTAATTTATAATATTATAAATAATTTAAAGTTTAATATAAAATTTATTAATATTAAAAATATAATTATAAATTTTTCATTTAATTATTAATTTTTATTTTAATAAATATTTTATTTTTATTTTTAAGGTTTTAAAAAGCGTTATATTTTAAAATTAATTATTAAAAATATTACACATTTAATTTAATATTATTTAATTATTATAATAAATAATAATAAATTATATATATATAAATATATTATAATAATAAAAAGTCATAAATTTTTAATTAAATTTATAAGTTTTAATAGTTTTTTTTTTAATATTTATAATTATTTAATATTAATTATTATTTTAATAAATAATTTTAAATTTATTTATTACTTAAAATTAATTTATAATCATATATATAAATTTTATAAATTTATAACTTAAAATAATTATATTTAAATAAACATAAAATTTATATATATAATTAATAAGATTTTTTTTAAGCTTTAAATTTTATAATAATAAATATTAATATAAATATAAAGTTATTTTAATTAAAAAATATATTTATATTTATCTTTTAATTTTTTTCGTTATATATATAATTTTAAAAAATAAAAGTAATATTTTTTTAAATAAGCTTAAAAATTTCATATTTTAAATTATTTTAAAAAAAACAAATATAATTTTTAAAAATAAAATAAATAATATTATATTATTTATAATTTTATATATAATATATTTTTTATTAAATATAAATTTTTTATTATATATTTTATATTATTAATTATTTTTAATATTAAATATTTATTTTTTATTATTATTATTAATATTTTTTATATAAAATATAAATATATTAATATTTTTATAAATAAATTATTTATAATTTCATATATTTTTTTAATAATTATTATTTAATTTAATGATTTTAAATTAAATTTTATTAAAAAAATAAACATTTTTTAACTTTAATTTTTTATAAATTAAATATTATATTATATTTAACGAGATAATCGCTTTTATAATTAAATTAATAATAATATTTTTTTTTAATATATTTTATATTTAATAATATTATATTTTTATAAATTTATATTTTAAATTATAATTATTTTAAAACCGTAATATATTTAAGATTTATAATACACATTTATTAATTTATTAAAAATTTATATCCGTTATAATAATTATTATTTATATTATAAAATAGCTTTTTTATTTTTTTATAAGTTTTTTATAACGTTATTTTATTAAAAAATAATAATAACTTTTTTAATATAAATTTCATTTAAAAGAAATTATTATAAAAAATTATTATAATTATTTTATTAAAATTTTTATTAAATATAACTTTAATTTATTATAATTAAATATATATTTCATTTAAATTTTTTTTTAATTATTATATTATATTTATTAATAATTAAAATATTAATATTTTATTAATAATTTATTTTTTATATTAAAAGTTTATATTAATTTATAAAAAATAATCTAATTATTAAATATATAATAATATTATTAATATATACGTTAATTATTTTAAAAATAATTATAATATAAATCTTTTTTTATAATATTTTAATTTTTAAAATCATTAATAATATTTTTATTATAATAATTTTTATATTTTTTTTTTATATTTTAAAATAATAAAATAATTATATATTATTATTATTTAATATAATAATATTATCATTATATTTTTAAATATTAACCGATTAAATTTATTATAAAATAATATTTAATAATATCGATTATTTTTTATTTAATTTATAACGTTCCGTAAATAATTCATTTAATTTAATTTATATTAAATATATATAATTTTTAATTATTATATACATTAAATAAAAAATAATATATAATATATTTATTTTTTATCACTTAATAAATTAATAATAAATTATCATTTATTTTTAAAAGAAAATTATTAATTTAAATAATAAATATATTATTATTATAACCGTTATTTAACGTTTTTTATTAGCATTTATTAATTCGTTAAATTTTTTAATATTAAACGCTTTTAAAGCTATTCTTTATATATTAATTATTATTTTAAAATATATATTTAATTTTTTTATAAATTTTTTTTTATAAAATATAAATATTAATATAATTTTATAATTAATAATAATGCTTTAATTTTTTTATAATAAAAAATTAATTAAATGTTATAATTAATTTATTTTTTAAAAATTAAAGAAATCTCGTAATATTATTTTAAAATATTAGCATTTTTTTAATATTATTTCTTATAAATAATATTTAAAACTGCTTAAAAATACATTAAAAATTTTTTTAATAAATCTCGTTTATATTTTTTTCGATTTTAACGTTATTTTTAATAAAATCGCTTTTATTAAAATTTTTTTTAATTTTTAAAAAATTATCATTTATTTAAGCTTTTTATTTTTTTATTTAATGTTATATTTTTTTTAACTTTTAAAAAAGGTTTAAATTTTTATTATACGTTATATATTAATTATATAAAATATTTTTTATATTATTTTAAATTTTAAAAAAATCTTTATTATCGATTTTTAAAAACCGCTTTTATAATATAAATAATATTAATTAAAAAACAGTAATTCTTATATATAATCTTTATGCGTTAAAGTTTAATAAATATAATTTTATTAATAAAAAAAATTATATTATATTTTTTATTATAATTTATTAATAATAGTTTTTTTTTAAAAAAACCTTTAAATTTAATATATTAATTAATTTAATTTTTAAATTTAAATTTTTTTATAATTTTAATAAAGAAATATAATTATAAAAATAAATATAATGTAATATATATTAAAAATCCTTAATTTAATTTCAAATTTATAAATTATTACGTTTTTTTAATTATTTATTTTAATATTTTTATTAAATAATATAATAATTAAAGCTTATAAATATAATTATTAATTATAAATAATATAATATATAATATTATAATATAATTAATT